>JAAAKQ030262442.1:0-10740 GCA_010016005.3 Zanna intricata | reverse complement strand
TCAACGGAAATATCCATTTTGACTTGTTTCGGCGTTACGTCTGTATGTACGTACGTATGTATCTTGCATAATTCAAAACCGATTAGCCGTAGAATGTTGAAATTTTGGATTTAGGACTTTTCTATCGCCTAGTTATGCACCTCCCCGAACTGAACTAAAATCGTCCCAAAAAAGTCCAAAACGCAAAAAAATTTTGATTTTGGACTTTTTGTTAACTGCAGGTAATATAAGCCCTCATCAAGATCTTTTCAACGAGATATCATAAGCGGTATTTTTTTCCTCGGTTCCAGAGTAATAGCCAAATAAAATTGAATTTAATGAAATATTTGGATCTTTCAAGGGAAGGCACATAGGTTCTAATCGGATTTAATCTTCTATTTATGTTTTTTTTTTAATTTACATTTATTGATTTATTTATAATTAATAACCTGTGATTGGAAAAAAAATGTTTTACGATTAGTAATAATTTAATAACAATTTAAAAAAACACTTATGAAAAAATGTCAGAAGTTATTAGTGAAAAAAATGTCTATTTCAAATTTAATAGGCTTACAAGGAAGTAATTTGATGTCCACATCAGATTTTTTTTCAATTTTTAGGCCGATATAAATTTCCTAGACGAAAAATTCGTGAATAAAATTGGCATTCGCATCGGTTGAATCCTGGCTAAGGCTTCAGACTGAAAGATATCATTGCACTGCATTAGTTACTGAAGATGACCTCCGGTAAGCCCGTAAGGGCTAAGTACGGAGAGGATGGCGTGGAGACCGAATCGTTTCACTTGGATGGTATCTTCCTCTATGGGGTAGTATGTATGCATTTGCAGTACCAATAATTTTAGTCCGTAAATGTTGAATTTCCTTTATTAATTGCAACATAAAAAAAAAAATAGACGTTTTTGCGAAGCCAATATTTTGGAAAAATAACTTTTTTTACTATTTTTATTGTCTTAAAAGTTAGCTCGTGGAATTACGAATTTATTGAGTGGTTACACTATAAAATTACTTTATTCGTCGATTTGTTTATAAGACTTTTCAGACGACTGTAATTATGTTGTCCATTAAGGGACTTTTTTGTGTCCATTTCACGCGCAATCTATTCTTCTATTCTTCAAAAAATACTCGCGCGGTAGTTGTCTATGAGGATGCGATTCGCGGCAGTCGCGCGCGAATAAAGCTGAATGCGTAACTTGAAATCGGCATAGTTTCGAAAAAAATCGCTCTTATCTCCACGAATTTTTGGTTATATCGAGACCGTCACTCTTCCAGTCACGTATAAAGAAGTTATAATTACCCTAATGTACAATCCCATGTACTTATGTAAACTCTAAACTAATTTTCTTCAAAAATCGATTTTTCTTCCTCTCCCCACCGTTGACTGGACTTATATTTTATACAGACACCGTACAGAATTCACCGGATGTATCTAGTCGTGAACTGAACGCAAATCAGCCGATTTCAAAATCAATAGTTTTAAGGTTCAAATCCTATTAAAGGCAGTGTGACTTGTACGGAACCACCGGGTCAGTCTAGTGGTAAACGTTTCATCGCGAATCAGCTGATTTCGAAGTCGAGAGTTCTAAGGTTCAAATCCTAATAAAAGCAGTTACTTTTATACGGATTTGATGACTAGATCGTGGATAACTGTGTTCTTTGGCGGTCGGGTTTCAATTAACCATGCACCTCAGGAATGGTCGACCTCAGACCGTACAAGAGTACACTTCATTTACATTCATTTACCGTCATTCGTGTACTCATGACTGTAAGGTATTACCGTCATTCTCTGAAGTAATACCTTACGATGGTTCCGGAGGCTAAACGGTAAAAAGACACTGAACAGATTTTGGGTTCCAAGTCTTATGACTTTGTCTACTGTTGTTTTATATTACTATTTGAATTTTTTTCATCTCTCTTTCATTTATAAAGCACTTATTTGTTTGTAAACTTGTTCAAGGTACTTAAGAACTGATTGGCAAGACTTAAAAGAATTATCTGATTTGAACATTGTTGTTTTGTGTTTGCTTGTCATCAGTTGTTGTTTTGATAATTTGTTCAGGTGTCCGGCGGAGGACCATATACCGGTCAGCGTGTCACCGCTAGCGAATCGACTTACGCCAAGCCGAGCCGCAGCAACAAACAACAACACAACAAACAAGCTGCACAGTTGGATTGTATGCTCGGTAGTTTGCAGGCCGATATGAGCAGACAAGGAGTGAATACTACCCAGAAGGGATGCTGCAGCGCATGCGATAAACCTATCGTCGGCCAAGTTATAACAGCTTTAGGCAAAACTTGGCATCCAGAACATTTTACATGTACTCATTGTTCGCAAGAGTTGGGTACTAGAAATTTCTTTGAAAGAGACGGCCATCCGTACTGTGAGCCCGACTATCATAATTTGTTTTCACCGAGATGTGCTTACTGCAATGGACCCATATTAGATGTAATTATTTTTTTTTTTTGCATTCTTACTTTTACAGTATCAATTATTATTATTATAAATAGTAATAGATGTAGAAATAATAATATTATTACAGATTTATGTATTTGAATGGACTTAATTTTATATTCAGGCGGTCCAAAAAAAATTTCTCATATTTTGTAATTAAATATAATATCTAAACAGAAAGACTAATCTAATATGTAGTGTAGTGTAAGCTACAAAATGTTTCGTGATAGGCGGAGCTGGCAATTTATGTTGTGCATGCGGAGGTGGTCAGTCGGTGGTAGAACGAGCCAATCATGTTAGCCGGTGCAACAGAGGACAGCCCTGTAGTAACAATGGCTGAGGTTCGCTTATCGTTTGTTGAATACCAGGGTGTATTGAAGTGCTACTGGAAGTAAGAGAAGATTACAAGGTACAATGGCAGGACCAGAGAGAGTTTGGAACTAGGAAAGATCCGGCTGAAAACGAAGAGAGCAACAAGTCCGGCGTCCAGTTGCTCCGGTGAAATATTGCGGTGTTGCAATATTTCACCCGATAAATGAGTAAAACAGGGAGAGTGCGAAGTTTGGGAGAACCGGTTTAATTATAAGACGTATTCTGAAGAGTGTAAAGTGAAAAGTGTTCATTCCAGGACGGCAATGATTGAGAACGATCCAGATCGAAGATTTGAGGACTGTGAACGGTTTCAGCTCACGGTCGGGGAGGATGAGGAATTTTCAGTGAAGTTTTTGTGGACTGACGAGGCGCAATTAAAACTTAACGGTACTATTAACCGCCACAATTGTATCTACTGGGGTTTGCTATGTGGTGTTGTCTATCAGTGCATGGGTCGATCGGTCCCTCCTTCTTCGAGGTTACCGTAACTGATAAGGCATATCTTGATATGCTTCAGACAAGAAATTTGCCTACCATCCAAAACCTGAACTTTTTTACGTGCAGCAAGACGGAGCCCCCCTCAATATTATCGAGATGTCATGATGTACCTCGTTGAAAAAAATTTACCCGGACGGCGGGTAGATGAAGAAGTGTTGTGTTGAATACCCACTTCTGCTACCTGATTTAATACCTCTGGCGGACGTCAAGAATGACTTGTATCGACAAAAACCTGCATCAGTTGACGAGCTACATAAAAAAATCGTAGAGTCATGTGCTGCCATTACGCCAGATACACTAACAACCGTAGTTTGGCGCCGTGGGCTTGCATAGAAACTGCTGGTGGTCATTTCGACACATACCACTCTCTCTCCCTCCCACCCTCTCACTCTCTCTCTCTCTCTCTCTCTCTGCCAAAAATTGTCAACGTTAAGTCAAATTTTTCGCGAGATATGGACTAGTAAATGGTGAGTACGATTTTTTTAACCCCTCTGTATTCTCTGGAAATTAGTTTGTATTCAAAGATATTATTTTTTCTATTATTAGATTCCTATTTTTAATTTAATTTTGGAAAAGCACTCTTTCTTGCAAGGATAAAATAAGAGGAAAACCTTTCAAAATAACATTAATCTGTTACTTTTTATTGTACAGAAATAAAAAAAAAAACGAATGAAATTAATAAATTGCAGGGAATGTCAGTTTTTGTAGAAGGGTCATTTGATATTTTTGTAAATAAATCAGTAAAAGTAGAAACATATCAAGGTAGCTCTGTAATAGTTGATCAACAAAAGTTTTACATTGATTTTTTTAAATCCGATCATTATTAGGCCGGATTATAATACAGTGGCGAACAAATTAATCCGAACGAAGTATTTTTAACAGATACTGTTATTTTTAAAAGAAAAAATGTTTAATAATGAAACTTACTAATATTTAGTAATTTACGTGTCCTTTGTTTTTTATTATCTCATTAATTCTGTTTGGTATTGATTCCACTTTTTTATCTCGAAACCAAACTTGTATCGCTGAACTAGTAAGATTTGTTTTTTCTTTTTTTTTTCTTTTTTGTGCTACAAATCATTTTCCCAAGTATTCTTTTTAGTTCGGCCCTTAAATTTTCAATGGGATTCAAGTTGGACTAGTTCCCTGGCCACGAGAGCACTCGAATATTTTGGTTTTTTGAAGAACTCTTTGGTTTTTTTTTTACATGTGACATGGTGCAAGGTCCTGTTGGAAAATGATTTCTTGGTTCTTCTACATAGGTAAGGCTATTTTCCTTTGGAATATGTTAATGTATCGGTTCGATTTCATCATCCCATCCATAGACGTAACCGCTTCTGGCCCTTCATGTGTAAAAAAAATTCCCAGAACATCTTTTTGGCTGGGTATTTGGGAGCTTCTTGTAGGTGTTTTGGCGAAGTGTAGTCTTTTCATCTGTTAACGTACGAATGAATATCGGCTACTCTCTCCCCTTGTACAAAGAAATGAGTCTCCTCTAAAAAATGACTTTTTTTATATCTCAATATTCCATTCTTTATGTTCCTTTCCTATTGAAGTCCTTTTGTCCTAATAACTTGTGTCAGTAACTACTTCTTTTTAGGTTTCTGTGAAATCTTTCCCATTGTCAACAATCTTCTATGAAGTTTCATATCAGAAAAATTATTTTCAAGTCCCTATTAAGGTCAACAGCTGACAATCGTGGATTAATTTTGCTTTTTCTTATTAGTAGTTGATCCTGTGCAGGCGTGATATTCTTTTTCCGTCTGCATTTTCCTTTTCTTTCTGAAAGATGGAACCTGTTTTCCTAAACCTTTTCACTGTTTCATTTACGTACCGAACCCCTCACTACACTCACTTGCAATCTGTTTTTGAGTCATTTTTGTTTGTTGGATAGAGCATATATTTTTCACCGCTTTCGTGGTGTTATATCCGTTGTATTGACTAGAAACTCACCGAAAACTAATTTATAATGAATTATAAAGCTACAAAAACCACTAATTCTGTTTGTTTATGAACTAAGAATGTAACCTGAAACACCAAACTGCTAGCAGTCTGGCATAGAATGAAAATTCCCTACAGCAGAACAAAAATTCCCTTTGTTCGAATTAATGTGTTCGCTACTGTATATTTAGCTATTGTTTAGAGTGTGTAGTTTTGAGAATGAATATACTTTATTAACGAGCATTAACTACAGATGTTATGAGTGACAATGGTAGAAAGGGCAGAAAATAACCGTGAAATCAATTTATGACATTCCTCCTAGCGGAAATATGAAATATTGTGGAAATAAATTTAGCAATTTTTTTTTTTAAATGTATGAGGGATGTTCAGTAATTAACGAGACAAATTGATGTAGCAAGAAAAGAACATGATTTATTCTATGACAATGAAATTTACATTACTTTTCAACATTGTTCCAGAAACATTTAGTCGTCCCACTATTAAGACGCAGGGTTATTTAATTTTTAAATGAAAGTTGGTATCCCTGCTAAAATCCCACTTTTTTGTTACTCGTTATCTCAGATTGGCATTCCTGTCAAATTTTCACTTATTAAGTCACTTTTATTAAGTTACTCTTATTAAATTTTTTTTTAATGCTCTATTGTTAGTTTAATATCAGCCATCAGAGACTCATAACAGTCATGTATAATTAATTTATAATAACGGTGCCTGTATGAAGCGTAAGTCTGAATATTATAATAAAAATAATTTGGGATATAATCAAAATAAAGAGTTTTATTTATTTCAATGAACAAACATTACTTGAACAATCAAAAATACTTGGGTATGCGTTTTTACGCAAGAGATGTATCTGTGTATTCCTTAGCTTAGCACCGGAATGTACCGATCACTAGCAGAAAATCCCGATTCGGTAGTACATGTCTTGTGCTTGCTATGCAAGAACAGGTGTATACTTGTTGTACTATTATACGTTTATTACTTATACGTGTTATTATTTATATTTTTAATATATATATATATATATATATATATATATATATATATATTTATTTCGTTAATCGATATATATGCGAAATATATATTTTAATATTTATGCGATTGTCTTTCTTCATAAAATAATGAACTATAACCAACAAGTTGGCATCGAAATCTACCGATCATTAGCGAAAAATCCTGATTCGTTAGTATCAGTTTCTAGAGTTAAATTTCTAGTTTAACTTTCGATAAACTGGCATTACTCCCGCCACCACTCTATTCGACCGAAAATCTAAGCCACGAAAGGCTACTGAGCCTCGAACAATTAAGCGACAAATATGGTATCTAGCTCACTAGAGCTAACCTAACAGCGTGAACGGAATAAGCGTGATGCAATGCACCACTCGATTTTGTGTCCCACCGTTCAGTTGTCATATATTAACTAAAATTGGGTAGGCGCATCCCGTCTATACTAAAATAGGACTTGTCAGTAAATATAAAATTTATATTGTCTAGGACAACAATTCACTGCCACGCCTAGGTTGCTGAATGCCAGAAAGCACCTGTCCACCGTTTACAGCGCTGGAAGCTAAAATTGGCTAATGGCCAGGAGTAGCTTCATAGAGCAGTGTGGTAAGAGTCTTTTCCCTTAGTAACCTACTGATGCCCGTTGAACAATGCAGCCGCATCAAGAACTCCCACACGGTCCAACAATGCGTTCTCGCCACATCGCCCCGCCGCCAAGTGAGAGGCAAATTTTTCCCTTGACCTCTAACTTCCAGGGTGGCCCGATCTCTGCCTCCCCTCCCCAAGAGCGGGACAATAGAACATCATGTGTTTGTTTGACTGACCTCCCCGCAGACAGCTCATCAGTTCCCAAGTGGAACTTAAATAGATATTGTTTCAAATTAACATGGTTGGTGAGCAGCTGGATGCACCCGGTTACCCTTAAAAAGAACTTGAGGCGTACCGTCCCCCTAAATCCTGTATAAATTTATATAAGAATCGACCATTAGTCATGGTGCTCCATTCCTCTTGCCATGCTTCCATAGTTAGGCTCTGAAGCCTCTTACGCAGGCAGGAGATCGGCAACTGTAGGAAATTTGGATCCTGTGCATTGTGATCACCGTTCCCTGCTAGCCCGACCCGAAACCGCATCCCAAATACCTCGGCCTCCCGACCTCTTCGCAATCTCCACATGGTCGCCCGTACTTTCACTACTAAATCGATTGGGAAAGCGTTTCCCAATTTGATAGTAGCCTCTAAGGTAGTAGATATAACTTAAGTTATATAAATTTTCATCATTAAAAAATGTGTATATATATATATATTTTTACTCAAGAGATAATCCTTGTCGGACACGTAATAATCCCATCCCGAGACGCCGCCCGGAAGACCGGAGGCGACTCGGAATAGACGCCTCCGGCCCTAGTATTTTACTGAAAAAATAAAATTTTGTTTGATAGTCATAAGCTAATGTTTAGATTCCATTAATATATGTACCATCTCTTTTATGGATATTTAATTTATTTTGTCATATAATTAATCTATTTAATAAATTTTTATTGTAATCTCTAGAAGTGTGTAACGGCATTGGAGAAGACATGGCACACAGAGCATTTTTTCTGTGCACAGTGTGGTAAACAGTTTGGTGAAGAAGGGTTTCATGAACGTGACGGCAAGCCATACTGCCGTGACGATTACTTTGACATGTTTGCGCCTAAATGCGGTGGATGCAACCGGCCTATCATGGAAAATTACGTTTCTGCCCTGAGTTCACAGTGGCACGCTGATTGCTTTGTTTGCAGGGTCGGTTTCAATTTTCATTATTATTATATTGTTTAATTGTAATTTATATAGTATTTTTACTTGTTAAATCATAATATTTGGTGTTCATTTTACAGCTATTTTTGTGTTGTTACGGGTCTGCTCTTTGTTTCTGTGCATTATATTTGTTTAAAATATTTTTATGTTATTATATTATTTTAAATACTATTTATTTATATTATAGGCACTGTAACATATTGAAAAAATAAAAAAATGGACATGTATTGCTCCCCATCTAGCCAAAACTTGGATCCTCGGGGCTCAGGTTAGCCCAGGCGAAACCGGGAACTAAACTCAGGGCCTCTCGAGCCTACCCGATGGCTGCAAAGCTCGCTTCGCTAGCCATTCTCAATTTTCCAGAGGGACCGGCGCCCTGGATACCCGCAGAACTTGTTTCGGTCGCCATCTACCCAGAGGGTTTCACCCCTTGGACCTCCCCCACTGTACGTTATCCTCTTGGTTTTGAGAATAATACTGATAAATAATAATTACAGTTTATAGAAACCTGAAAAGGAAACTAAATTACAAAACATTAAATAATAGTAACTACGGTAACTGAAGTACACACACCTTTGGAAATGTAAAATTTATAACTTAATTTCTTTGCGTGGCCGCAGAAATATATGAGATATAAATATCTTAGAGATAAATATTTATGAGATATAAATATATAAGATAAAAGATCTTTAATTCACAACTTTACCCTAATTGGGAACGAAGAAATAATGATTTTATTTTTAACTAGCAGACCCGGCAATGCTTCGCTATTGAAAGATTTGAGTGTATATATATATATATATATATATATATTAAATGGATACAATTGAAAGTTTGATAAAACATTAAAAAACTTAACGTTACAGAACTTCCCAAAATTTAACCTTTCTCTATATAAAATGTACTAATGTTGGAATAAATCCAATCGGCAAAACAACATTACTACTACCTATCGGATTCAATTCAAACTACTCTCTAAACAGAGTAGTCGGTTCAAAATAACCCTAACTTTCTCTACTGGTCAGATCGCGGAATTTCAATAGCTTTAAATCTTCTCCGGACAACGCGGATCGTTCTGCAAAAACCCGGGGACCGGGTAAATCGGTCCAGTGGTGTTTTAATTTATAGCGGACACACATACGAACATTGCCTTTTATATATATATATATATAGAGAGAGAGAGAAAAATATGTCTGTTTGTTTCATAAATATCTCGACACCGACACCTTCTATCGCGTATAATTTTTGCAAAAATGTTTCTTTTCATATAACTAATATATATTGTGAATATGAAACAAATCGGACCATAAATACAACTTTTTTGAAATATTTCAACCCGAATGCCACCTAGCGGATCAAAACTAATTCAGAAACGTTACTGGGCGTGCACACATCTCATCAAAGTTTCATCCCGATTGGACTAACGGTATAGGAATGCGTACCGGACAAATAAACAAATATTCGTTTTTGTACAAGGAAGTATTGTAATAGCTAAAAATTTCGGTTTACAGACTTCAGCGGAAATAGTCATTTTGACCATCACTGAATCCTTTTGACTAATTTCGGCGTGACGTCTGTACGTAGGTACGTATATCGCATAACTAAGAAACGATAAGCCGTAGGATATTGAAATTTTGGATTTAGGACTGCTGTAACATCCAATTGTCCACCTCCCTTTTTGATTACTATCGACTGAACCAAAATTGTCAACAAAAGCCCAGAATCCAAAATTTGTTAACTGCATTAATAAGCCGTTATTGACAGCTTTTCAACGAAACATTATAAGTGGTAGTTATTTTATCGGAGTTGTAGCCAAATGAAATTTTAATTAATGAAATATTTTGATCTTGCAAGGGGAAGACACATCGGTTCGAATCAGACTTCATCTCCTATTTTTTTTATTTAAATATATTGATTTATTAATAATTATTAACCTCTGATTTTAAAAACATTTTTGTAATAAATAGTAATTTAATGAAATAAAATCTTATGTGTAATTTTTAATAGGCTTACAAGGAAGTCATGTGATGATGTCCTCGTCAGATTTTTATTTTTTAATATTATAAAATAATTTTAAGTTTTTTATATTATTTCAACTAAGTTTAATTTTTTCCCCATTTTCAAGGTTTTTTTGTGTTTTCATATGCGTTTACGTAAATTTTTTTACATTGTTTTAATTTATTTTTAACGTATTTAGGATTGCCGTAAAGCAGTAACTGGGAAATCATTTTATGCGATGGAAGGGAAACCAGTCTGCCCTAAATGTGTCGGTGTCGAAGAGGAAGACTGAATATATTTGTTATTTATGTGGTTAACGAGATTAATCAAACTGGCATTTCATATATAATAGTGGTGCACGTTTTCTCTCTATAACATCTATTTTATATGTATTACACATACATATATCATTATTGGAAATGACAGCCGCTGTAAATTTTTGTTATTCTTTCTTTATTCTGCTTAATTGATTGTTATTACTATTATTGTTATTGTTATCATTACTTTTTTATGTTCTTTCTTGTTTTTGTTGTACATCATTTTATTATCGCATCGCTTTTCAACGTTGAATTTACTTTTGAATGCGACAGCATTATTATTTATATCATTGTTGTATTTATTAATTATTATATCTATATATATATATATATATATATATATATA
>JAAAKQ030262420.1:0-10740 GCA_010016005.3 Zanna intricata | reverse complement strand
CTACGTGTAGGTTGACCTAAGCCTATGGCGAGGGCGTTTGCTGCTGAGGTATCTTACTCTGATGCTAAATGTCGACCACAGCATTTGCATCAGGGGCACCCTGACCAAGGATGCCCCTGGTTGCCATTCTGGCTGATGACATATGTGATCAGTACGAAGGTCATTAAGATGATTCCTGGTAAAGCCCCTCAGGGCTAGGAACTGTAGGGGTGGTGTGGCAACCGTAATCGTCACTTGGAAATCTTCCCCTACCGGGGGTTGGAATGAAACCTCTCAGTCTGCCAGAGTTAGAGATAGGGCAACTGATTGATTTTGCTTAGCCATCAAGCTTTCACCAACCAATTCTTTTGTTCTACTGTTAAAATTATGTTTTATTATACTTTATATGTCATTTGTGGTACAAGTTTCTATTGAGTTCCAGTTGCTGAGTATGCCCGGGTCTGGATCACAAGCAAGAGTGTTCTGGATTGGGGTACTTCTGATGATGCAATGGGGCACCCTTGAGTTGTAAGAGGTTTGTACAAGGGGAGGGGAGGGTCAGATGTGCAAAACACACTTGACCCTCGGTAGGGATAGGTACTAGGGCCAGAAAGGGCACCTCTAAGAAGGAGGGCTTGTTTTTCAGCAGCCCAGATATGGGGGGGTTCCAGTTTCCAGGCCTATGTTGGGGGGATGGTAGTTAATCTGCTGCCACAGCACTTTGCAGAGGCTGATGACATACCTAATAGTGGTTCCAGCTGCTGCAGGGGTGCTTAAAAAAAATATATATATTCCAGTAGGTAAACAATATTTCAATATACATAATCTTTTGAATAATATTTTTATGGTATATATGGAAATAAATTATCTTTAATTAAAAAACCAATTATTAAAGTATTTTATTTTAGTTTGGTTTCTTAAAATAACTGTCTAAATAACTATCCTCTGCTTTACTGGAGGCCGCACTTGTTAAATGTCATTTCATAACATTTTGTACCACTGAAGAACCATTTTTTTTATTTTTAAACATCATTTTACACATTTTAATGTAGTTTATAGGAGACCATAATTGAAATTCCATCGCTGTTATTACCAAAAATGATGATACTGCAGCAAGTTGATCATTGCTGCTCAAACTGCTGTTTACAGGTGGCTTGCCATTTTCAGCTTGTGTTAACATCTACATTTTATACATGTCTTCTTCACTTTCTACAAATTCCGTAATAACTGTTTTCTATTTCTAATCCTATGTTATTGGGCAGTTTCATGTTTTAATTTTTAACTTTATCTTCAATTTTTTCAAATTCCATGCAATAATATTATTCTCTATAAAGCTTGCTATATTCCTAACAATGTGAATCTTCAATTTCTTTCCGTGCTTCTTTAAAGTCATACGCAACATTAAGTTTGATGTAATTTTTCCAAAATAGCCACAAATCAATGAACTTACTGTTGGCACAAGACTGTATGAAACCTGATTCATAGTAAATCAGATGAAAAAATATAAAAATTTACAGGGTAAATCTATCACAATGCAAATGAAAATGCATTAATCAAAGAGGTTCCTATGAATGTATGAGTATTATTTTTTAAATTGTAATCATATAATTTGATTTAGGTGATTTCAATTAAACTTTAATACGAGTAGGAGTAAAAAGGTCTCAAAATATGAACAAAGCAAATATCAATGAAAAAAGGTAATAGTATATCAAAAACCTTAGGTTTTGGATGTGCATGTATTTGAAATAATACATTAACTAGGATTATTCTTAATAGCAGTCAAACCTTAATTTCTGAATAAATCTTTAGTAAATTTAATTTATCAAGACTTCGTACTGAATTTTTTATTAACCAACAATGAAAAAAAAATTTAAAGCTGAATTTTAAATCACATAATCCTGGATTACGACATTGTTATGCATATCTTAAATCATTACCTTAATATTTAATTTTTAAAATTTGTTGATTTGGTAAAAGAAATTTTTTAATAAAATTTAAAATGTATGTAATTGTCAAATTAAAAAAAAAAAATCTAAAATAAATGCATTATTATGTATATAGAATTTTTATTACACAAAAATAACTTAGCAATTAACTATTATTTTCCAAATTCCTGTATCAATTGCTTTAACTTACAATAAAAGAAAACCATTTAAAATTATTATCATTCTGATTATACAAACTAATTTACAACTTTTGTTCATAGTATGATTAAATAAAATATTAGAAATACATTTATATACATACATAAAATATTTGTAAGATACTTCCTAATCATCCCTCAGTTAAATACAACACTTCTGCATATAACTAATAATAATAATAATAATACAAAATTGTGATGTTTAGCTCAAATGTATTTTTTTAATCTGAGTCTTCACTAGGTGCATTTTCAAAGGCAGCGAGATCAGGTGAAGGTATTAGGTCTTTGGATAATGCGTACTCTATCAATGCAAGATGACAGAATATATACTGATCAGGCATTTGTATCGAAAATGCACGCTGACCCCGAATCCTTTCCACAGTACCTCTGACATCAACGGTACCTGCTTCCTCTAACCTAGATATGCAAATATCAAGCGTGCAAAACGTTCCTGCAACAAAATTTTAAAATATAATTTTTTATTATAAATTAACCATAATTACATATTTTAAATAACTGTATATTAAATCAATGTATTTTACAAATTTAAAAATTTCATCTTGTAAAAATTGTGCATCTTCTTTTGTGGCTTCCTCATCATAATATTTAAAACTAGAAAATCAATGAAATTATTTGTTCATTTCATTTAATATCTGAGCTTCAATTAGAATTTATTCCAATTAGAATTACAATTTATTCATTTTTTGTTTTCCTCTAAGAAAGACATAATATTTTAAATGCATTTTTGTAAATTAAGAATGATAATACACAAAGTCTTGATTCCTTGAAACATAATAATTTCACTTTTCATAAATTTCAAAACATGAATGTAAATAAGTCTGTAAAAATAAAACTAATACAGAAACATAAGAGGGTTGTCTGAACTTTTTGAGTCTCAACATGAAGATGGCACTCTGATCAACAAAAGTTAGGGAATACATTCACGCATGTGTCAAAAGGTAAAACTGAAATTTCAGCCATTTTGGATGCTCATTTGTTGTTTGATAATTGTTGTAAGTCATTGTCAAGTGTTTTTGTGAAAATGGAAAAAAAAATGTTTACAGCGATTCTGTCCCATCATTTACCATCATGAAAAGATGGGCAGTTGAATTTAAACATAATCGTACCAGCTTGGTTGATGATGAGCATTTGGACAGCCAAAAACTGCAACCACCACCAATATCTTCAAAAAAGTTCATCAAATAGTACTGGACGATTGATGAATTAAGGTTAGAGGGGTAGCAGAGGCTATGGGCATTCGAAAGAATGAGTTTGTTGTATATTAACTGAAGAATTGGATATGCCATAAGCTATCTGTGCATTGGGTGCCTTATTTGTTCACTCTGGACAAAAAACGCATTTGAATGTTAATAAACATTTCCAAGGCCATGCTGGAGAAGTTTAAGCAAAATGAGTCAGATTTTCTGTGTCAATTTGTAACTGCAGATGAAACATGGATATGCTCCTACATGCCTGAGAGGAAATAACAGTCAAAACAGTGGAACTGCGAAGAGTGAATCTGCTCCGTAAAAGGTGAAAATGGTTCCATTGGCTGGAAAGGTGATGGAGACTGTTACTATCCTAAAAGACATTCACAGAATTTTTTTTATTGATTATCTTCAAAAAGGTAAAATAATAACAGGACACTAATACGCATCATTACTCTTGACAAGCTTAAGGCGGAGACTGCAAACAAACAACCATATTTGAAGAAAGTGCTTTTTCATCAGGACGATGGGCTTGCTTACACTTGTGCTTGCTGACAGCTGCCATGGCTAAAATTCACTATATTGCACTTTGATTTGGTTGACCATTCACCGCATTCACCAGATCTGGGCCCAAGCGACTTTTTCTTGCTTCCTAACCTTAAAAATTTCACTTGAAGGGAAGGATTTTAATCACACGAGCCTTTCTGCCATTCAAATCTTTTAATGCTCTATTAAATTCAGATCTCAGTATTGTATCTCACTTTTCATCCTGTTCGACTTCCTCTTTTCCTCTCTTTGTTCTGACTAAGTTCACTTCTGCTGATTTAAGAATTTCCTTTTTAATATTTTCCCATACTTCTTTTGTATTTTCTACCTTAACATTTAAGTCCTCCTCAAAATTCTTTATCTCCTCTTTCCAAGCTTCTTTAAATTCCAACAATACACGACACCTTTTCTTCAGGTTTTTACTCCCGAATCCTACATTTCATATCATTAAATTATGGTCGCTATCAACGTCTACTGCAGGATATGCTTTGCAATCTCTGAGATGATTCCTAAATTTTTGTTTAACCTTGATGTAATGTGATACTTGGCAGTATCACCAGGTTTTTCCATGTGTATATTCTTCTATTATGATTTTTAAACTGGGTGTTGTCTATTATTAAATTATACTTCATGCAAAACTCAATAAGTTGGTCCTCTCTTTCATTCCTTTTGTCCAACCTATTTACCCACAATATTTCCTTCCTTGCCATTTCCAATGCTTGCATTCCAATCTTGACTATTATTAAACTTTCATTTCCTTTTAATTGTAAAATCCCCTTTTAATATGTTTAATTGGTTCATCAATTTCTTTGTATACACATTCCACCTCATCACCATCATGGGCACTTGTAGGCATATAGATGTTAACAATCGTTGTCAACTTAGGTTTTGATTTTATCCTTATTACAATGATTCTATTGCTAAGCTTTTTGAAATGCTCTACTTTCTTCCCTATCTTCTTGTTTAGTATGAAACCTACTCCTGCCTGCCCTTTATTTGCTGCCGAGTTAATTATTCTAAAATCACCTGATCAAAAGTAGTTTTCCTCTTCCCAGTGAACCTTGCTAATTCATGTTAATCTACATTTAACTTATCCATTCCCTCTATACATTTTCTAAGCTTTTACAACATATATTTTAATCTTTTTTAGACTTCTAACATTTCATATTCTGATTCATAGAATGTTACTTTTTAATTTTTTGGTTATCCCTTCTTAGTAGTCCCCAAAGTTCATGAAACAAGAAAGTGATCAATTTCTGAAGCCCGAAAAGGAAGACTGAAAAACACCTGATTTGCCAAGATGTGAAGAAAGAACAGCAGCTGCATATGAGGTGGCACGATCTCAAGTCCAAGAAAGAGAAAAAAGCAGTTTCTAGAAAAATTAACTGAAAATCAGGTGAAGACTTCTTTCTCTACTCCCAAAAAATCAAACTCCAATGAAAAGCCTACAAAACAGGACTAGATGACTTAGCCAAGCAGGTGGTGAGACAGACTATAAACAAATTTCATGAAATTTATAAAAAAAATGCCAACAGTAAAATAAAGAAAATCTTAGCACTTAAAGATGTTGGTAATTCAGGAAAAGTGAAGAATTTGAAAAAAAAAAAAAATTAGGCTTTAGGTGAAGAAAAACTGAAAATAAAAGGAAGGTTATCCCTAAAAGGAAGATGACAAGGTTTAAGCATATTTGTATCTCTAATAAAACATTTTCAATGAACCAACTGAATTTGATAAAACATACATATGAATAAGTAAATAATTAAATTTAAAAATGTAATAATATTTAAAATATTAGCTATACATTGAGGTGATTAACATTTCAAAAAATTGTCTTGTTATCTAATATTAACACTCAATACATCTTATGAAGACCCATTTACTGTTAGGTAATGAAGCAAATGTTATGCTAAAAGAATAGAAGAATGGTATGGAAGTGCTGCTGTTGCACAACCAAAAGTTGACTAATTGTTATTTAGCACAAGATATGCTATCACATTCATGGCTCCAACTTCTGGCCTAAAAGCCTACAGTCAGCAAAAAAATATGGTAGCAAGCCACAGACAGCTTATGTAAACAATCAATATGATCTATTTTGTCAAGTTAACAATGTGATTGGAAAGCAGTAACGGTTTCCATTTTGTTGTTGGTGTTTATTACTGTTCTAGTTTCATGATTGTTTCAGTATCCAAAAATTCCAGGAACTAGAGGTAACTGTATATTCAGTGGTGAGAAAAGGCGGTGAGCTCTGATGCCTAAAGGAGCAGTACATTTCAGCTGTTCTTGGTATTGAATAAGATGTTGGTTAGAGAACACGGCATTAAATATTGGATGATTTTGTTGCAACACTTTAATACAAGCTAATCAAATCATTAAGTGCAAATCATTTGATTCAGTCTATTCAAAAGGGATTGTTCACCATTTTCCACTGATAAACTCACACGGCTTGAACACAAAGCGCCTTTAGCAAGATGGATGAATGAGGACTGTAGCAGTGATGGATAATATAATGTAGCAATGAAGGATGGAATCTAACATTCAAACCAGGCAGACAGGTAACACTGAGCAGACAAGTAAGCCACACAGCCATAGTCCAAGTGGGAATAGACTAGAGTTCTGTAGAAGTACAACATGCATACCAATGTTTTTAATCATCCCCAATGTTTAAAAATATTTTTAAATATTTTACCTACAGTTCCTTTAAATGTGTTACCCATGTTAGTCATTGGTCAAACCACATTCGCAAAAATATAACTTGTGTGCATGCTTCGGTGTGAGTAGCGGTTAAAAAATGTGTACAGAATATTATTAAATAAGTGTCTATAGAATATTATTTATTGCAAAATTATAATATTTAACTTGCTTCAATCAAGAGTTGGCAGTTGGGAGTTTGTTCTATGATTATTTATTTAATATTGCAATATATATATATGTATTTATGTTATAATTTTGCAATTAAGGATGATACACTTTTCACAATTTTATATAAATATTAAATGTAGGGTTTAATATAAAAGGAGTTTAGAGGAAAGTAGCAAATAAAAAAAAGGAATCACTGTTTAACGAAGAAAAATAGAGAAAGAAATGCCATGAATATTTCTACAGACTATACAATGATAATATAGACAGTTATTAATATCCTAGTCAAACAGGGAACAGAGGACAACACTGTACTGGTACGAACAGTCAACAGCTAAGAATGTCAAGCAGTTTTTATATTTTTCTTAAGATTTGGTTAAAATTTATATGGGACCATTGCAAAAGTGAATATACTTTTGATTAAAAAAAATTAACAAAATCTGTTTAACATCAAACACTTTTCATAACATACATAAAAAAAAAAAAATTCAATCAAAGTGAGAACCTCCTCCTTTTTTGAAGTTTATTAAAAAATGAAAGATAGTCAACATTTCTTGATGAAAAATATGATATTGCATTAAAAGAATTAAATTTTTAAAGACATTGCACAAATTGCAATGTCAGGCGATGTTTTTAATTTACCATATTAGCCCATATTTTACAAAAATAAGATGTGGGTTAATGAAAATCATTTTTATAAATACATATGGCAAGATTCGAAGAAAAACAGATGGATTAAAATACCATAAAAAAAGACAGTTGTTTAATAATGTGTCATGCAGGTTCAGGGTCCTAAAACAGGGTTCATTAAAGAAAGTAAATGGGTTTTTCATAATTAATTAAAAACTGAACAGTTTTAAAAACTGGTTTGCAAATGATTTTTTGAGTTACTTACAAGAATAGAATGTAATAATAATGGATAATGCAAGTTATCAGTTTGTTGGGGTGAATAAAGTTCCCAACAACAGCTGGAGGAAAGCTGAAATCAAACAGAAACAGTGGCTTCAAGAAAAAATGGTTGCAATGATAATGATGCTAAACAAAAACTGTTGCAAAAAATACTTCCATGTAGAATGAACATAAAATGTATGAAATTAATGTTATAGCCAAAGAGAAAGGACATTATGTTATTCGCCTAGTCACATAATTGTCAATATAATGTGATAGAGTTTATATTGGCACAAGTGGAAAGCAAAGCTGCTGATCGAAATATCAAAGTTTCAAATTGACAGATGTCGAAAAATTAATTAATGAAGTAATTAGAAAACGTTACGCCAGAGAACTGGGAAAAATGCCTTCTGCATACAGAAAAAAATACTTAAGAGGATTTCAACAATGAAGTTATGCGAGATGATTCTTCATAAATCTTCCGGAAACAGATGTGATGAAAATGATTTTGAAACTTGAAAAGAAGAAGAGGAAGAGGATGAAGTGAAGAAGAGAGTGAATTCCAGATTGACTACTGTAAGTAATCATTACAAACAATTTCTATGCATCTTTTAATGATTTTAAATTGAGGGACTTATTTAATTGAGGGACTTTATTTAATTTACTTTATTGAGGGATTTTATTTAATTGAGGGACTTATTTATTCAGACTTTATGAAAGAGTTTTATTGCTGAAATAAAATATTAAAAATTAATGAAGTATAATTAAGAGTTATACACTTTTACTTCCTTGTACGAAGTAAAAGGTGAAAAAATTTTAATTGTGAAAAATGTCGGTTTTCAGATTTCAATGGAAATATCCGTTTTGACCATCCCTGAATTCATTTTGACTAGTATCGGCGTGGGGTCTGTACGTATCTCACTAACTCAAAAACGATTAGAATTTTTGATTTAGGACTGTTGTAACATCTAATTGTGCAATCTCCTTTTGTTTGCAATCGACTGAACAAAGTGTCCAAAAAAGCCCAGTTTATTCTTTACTGCAGTAATAAGCTCTCAATGAGAGCTTTTTAATGATATATATAGTACTTATTTTCATTAGTTCTAGAATTATAACCAAATAAAATTTTAATCAATGAAATATCTGGGTCAAACAAGGGTACACCACAATTTGTTTGAATCAGACTTCATCTCCTTTTCTTTCTTTTTTTTTTTTTAACTTTTTTTTAAAATTTAAATATACTGGTTTATTAATAACTATTAACCTCTGATTGTGAAAAAAATAAAATTTTTACGACAAATAATTCAATTATAACAGTAAAAAAAAAAAAAAAAATCAGAAGTTATGAGGGCTGTTCAAAAAGTAATGATAATAGGGACCCCGAGGGAAAATGTGTTGCTAAAGGTGGTAGCACTGAATACCATTGTATAACCTACTCTTTTAGTCAACAATACAGTTAGTTTCAAGTTGACAGGTGTAGTGAGTGAACGTATGTGGTGCTTCACGTAATGTGTGTTAAATATTCGCCTACTATGTCGAGCATGGATAAAAAGTTAGAGCAATATTGTAATGTGAAATTTTTAGTGAAACATGGGAAGAAGCAAAAAGACACACATGAATTATTAACTAAGGTGTATGGTGAAGATGTTATGAACCAGGTGACCTTCTACAAGTGGTATAAAGCATTCGAGGACAATACAGAGAGCATCGCCAAGTCGCGCGAGGGGCAACCTTCAACGTCTTGCACCAAGGTTCTACAGAATATAACTGTCGCTATTATTCGAGAAGATTGGCGAATGACCATTAGAGAGCTTGCCGCAGTCTTAGACATTTCAAATGGCAGCACATTTTCGATTGTGTACGATGATTTGGCTATGCGATATGTATCAAGCAGATGGGTGTCGTGCTTGCTCAAACCAGAACAATGCATCATTGTGTTTCTGAATGTCAAGACCTGTTATTGCGGTTTGATGGGGAAGCAAATGAAGAAATGAATCTAATCATAACCGTAGATGAATCCTGGATGTATCACTATGATCCGGAACTGAAACAACAAAGTTCACAATGAAAAACAACGCACTCTCCACTTCCGAAAAAGCAAAGATGAGTCGCAGCGCCGGTAGGGTTATGATGATAATCTTCTTTGATTCAAAGGGTTTTTTGTACCAACATGCTGTCCCTCAAGGATGCACAGTCACGGCAGATTATTATAAATTGGTATTGATCATGATGTTGCGTCATTTTACGAAAAAACGACTGCAAAAAAACATTAACAAAATTTTACTGCATCATGACAACACGAGGCCGCGCATTGCTCGTACTGTAGTGGATCTCTTGAACGCTTGAGGCATCGCAACTGTACCCCATCCACCATACAGTCGAGATTTGGCTCCTAGCGATTTCTGGCTAATCCCTGAACTCAAGTTTCCGCTCAGGGGACAGAAATTCAAGAACAATCACGAGGAAGCTGTGGCGGCGTGCTGCAAGGAGCTTGGGAAAGCTGGCCTGGCGTTCATGTTCAAAAAGTGGCAGGAATGATGGCAAAAGTGTATTAGAACTGAGAGAGGTTACTTCGAAAAAGAGTATATAAATTTGGAAGATTAAATAAATATTTTTTTCTGTAGAGCTTTTTTATCATTACTTTTTAAATAGCCTCCATATTAATTATATAGAATTTTATGTACTTTTCTTTTAAAAAAAATATGTGTATTTCTTATTTAATAGGCGTACAAAAAGTCATGTGTTGTCCAGATCAGATTTTTTAAATTTCAGTGCTGTAATAAATTGTATAATGTTTATTGATATGATTTTAATGGCTATTCTTTATCTCTGTTATTCTTTTTATACAGTTCCAAGTTTTTAAAAGAAATATTGTAATAGTTGTAAAAATAAAAACATATGAAAATAACATCAATAATAGTAATAATAAAAATAGTAGTATTTACATTTAAAATAGGATTTACAAATATTATAATTTATAATACTAACAATAAACTAATCTGATAAAACTGGGTGAAAAACAATATTAAACCATGCTAGTGTAACCGGGTTGGTCTAGTGGTTAACGCGACATCGCAAATCAGCTGATTTCGAAGTCGAGAGTTCTAAGGTACAAATCCT
>JAAAKQ030262386.1:0-10740 GCA_010016005.3 Zanna intricata | reverse complement strand
GAGGGGGGGGGGGGAGGGGGGGGGGGGGGGGGAGGGGGGGGGGGGGGGGGGGGGGGGGGGGGGGGGGGGGGGGGAGAGAGGGTGGAGGGAGAGATATGGCCAAAAGCAGTAGTGCATACATAGTGTAGACTGCGCGCGCGAGACAGTGTAGTTACTAACCTAACCAAAAACATTAAGCTCCCTCAATCGGCTGACTTGTAGTATGGCTAATGTGAACTGCCAAATTAATATTCAATCAGAATTAAACCATTTGACAACACACATATCAAAAAGAAAGATGCATGCCTCTTAAATTCTTACTGCCGTATTGTGGTTCAAGCGTTCTCAGTGTTATAATCTCACTCGTTTTCAAGTAAGAAACTTTGATTATTCGCATCATGATGAGTAATAAATATATTCTTTTCCTACCATTAGCACCAGCTGCACTGTACTGCGAGTGCAGTATATCTCGCAATGCTGCGAGATATAATTTTAATAATTGAAAATTTTCTTTTATAAAATTTTATTTAGTAAAAGCTTTCATATATTTTTTCTCTCTTTTTATCTTCTTACTATAAATCAAACCATGGTCACATTCAAAAGTGCTGAACAATTATATTTTTAATATCCTTTATCTGATAAAAATTATCGGAAAATAATCGGAAAAATGCCTTATTCAATTACAAGCTTACAAAAAAGATACGGAGATATTAAATGTAGTATCTTTTAACTTTAATATAGAGTAATGAATTACAAATAAAATGAAAGAAAAACTTTTTTTCTTTTTAGTATTCAATGTGAACATTATTATAGAAAAATAATTTGTAGAACACTCGTCTTGGGCTATTCCGGTAGCCTACCAGCCCTCCAGTTCCTAGTCCTATGCAGCTTTACCTGCAGTCCTCAAAATGCCCACGGACTTTTCGTGTTGCAGCACTTGTCGGGCTTAGATGTCCTCCTCAGCCATCCTCAGAAAAAGCCTTTGGCTTCTTCGGGCGGTGCTTTAAATCGGTACACAAATACTAACACAGTCGTATATTTCAACGTTCATTGCCATCTCACTGGCCTTGAATTCGTCTTGCACAATTTCCAACTGAATACTACTTCACCGTACGCCCCGCATATAATTACAATTAAACTTTCAAATCAGTCTAATAACATTCAAAACTACGGGCCGCCCTACCGTAAACAGAGTTCCCATGGGCTTAAACAAGAAGAAAGACTCCGATGAGCCCCTTTTATCTCTGGTCCATGAAATTCTATAAACTAGATTTTAATGTGAATGAGTAAGATATCCGGCGCAAACTTATACGCGAGACACTCTATGACTGCTATGTTGGGTAGACTTCCCAACACGAACACAACTCATAGAAGTAGACTAACCCCCAGCCTTTTTAATCGGAAAGTCTTTCAAATAATGACCCTTTTTAGTATAATATGAGAAAATATCTGTTTCTTTGTAATTTTTTACCACTGTCCAAGACCTGAGCACCTATACCATCGACATACTTTCAAGAAAATTCAAATTTTACATGACTGAAAATCGACAATAACACGGCCTTTCTCAATAAGAGCAGCTTCAGCTGCTTATCACATTCAGTTACGTAGTGGACGGCGCTACTTCTCTTTTTCTTGCCCGGAAAACAATCTGAATATACTCCCAAAATCATAAGTAGAATATGATGTATTCTGGGCCCTAACTTCATCAACAATTCCCTGTTCACCTAGGTCTCGTGGAACATAATAAATTGCATAGTTGTCCTATTACTGGTCGCCTTGAAATCGCACATCATACGTCTACTTTTTGTACGTGTAGGAAGATTCAAAGAAAATATGCGGGTTTTCAAAACCCCAGGTCCAGTAGTTCTGACCATCAACATACCCACCAAGGTGAAACCACGCTTTATCTGTGAAAAATACTTGATCTAAAATGCCAATGTTGCTTCTAATGAAGCTCTTGATCTATTAAGAGTAGTGAATCCTTTTACTATAGTCAGCATTAATTAGCTCATGGAAAACCTACACTTGATGCAGATAGCATTTCAGCATTCTCCTCACTGCAATGAGGGAAGAATCAAGTGAAATGTTCTATGTCTTAGTCTCCGCAAAAATTTATGAGGAAATCGTGTATCTGTCTGTTCAATGTCCTGTACCTGGTCTACGTTTGATCAGTTTAACTTCGAACTGTTTTACGAAATTTTTAAACTAATTTCTGAATAACACTTTTCACTGCTGCATTCTTTTCAAATTTCTCCGTGAAATTTCGCGACTTACAACATAAGATTTTCTTTAAATAAGTTTCCATCTCCAGTACACTTTTTCAACAGTTAAACACACTTTAACGAACGAACAATAACACACGATTATGGAACTTTTTTCAAAAGCTAATGATCGACACAGATTAGAAATACTCATATGTGCAGGTAATAATCAATCCTGTGAACTTTAACTCTAGTTCTACCAACATCTTCCACATTATTTTACCAATCACACAGCAGTATATGTATTTTAACAAATCTATGCAATTAGTATACCTATTGTTCCATCAATCTAGCCTCTTTAGTTGAACACTCTGTATTAGGACATCTAGATTAAGTGAATTTGAATCTTTCTAGAAGGAATTTTAAAGAGAAAATTACTGTAGTGATAGAGAGAATTTCAGAAGACGAAGAGAGAGAAAATGAAAGAAGAAAGATCTAGAAGAAATGGTAAAGGAATTCTTTCAAGAAAAAATCTCTAGAAAAGCGTGAAAGGTGCGGATAATTAAAATGTTTAAGCTTAAATAAACAAAAGGTTAGGTCGGGTACTTGGTATTGCAGGTTAGGCCCTAGGTTCAGAAATATAAATACTGCCGAGCATCAGTGGAGTGACAAGTTCAGTACAATGTTCGATAAAAAAGAGTACATTTTGCGATAAATGCGATCAAGTGTGGTAGAGCATTCTTAGTGAGTGTGCAGTAACAAACAAGCGAAGAGTGCGTCACGAGTATTTCATTTTGGACAATGGTTTAGAATGAAGAGCTGATTGATAAGTTCTTTGTGAACAGAAATCAAAGTGAATTTATTCATTTATAACATAGTTGTTTCTATAAACATTAACAGTGTATAAGTCTTGCACAAATTTACGTGATTTTGTTATTGTTATCTTGTTGTTATAATCTCCTGTTAATTGTGTATCAGTTTCTGTTTGCTATTGTAAGGTGTATAGTAAATAGAAATTATATTCTGTTATTTACAATTGACCTACTTTGTATATTATAAGTTATTTAAAAATAATAAACTATATTTGAAAGAATTTTTACATGTGCTAACTCTTTCTAGAAGGAATAACCTTGTCGATTGTGAACACGCGACAAAATTAATAAATGACAAATAATAGAATATATGAATCAAATAATCCAATATTAAAGATAAGAGATATTGGAACTGGTAAAATGGAATGAATACAAAGAACGCGCGCGCGCGCGCGCACACACACACAAACACACACACACACACTTTAAAACTCTATCAAAATCATGTGAATCACTTCTAAACAATTCACCTTTGAAATTTAAAAAAAAATCATACAAAAAGTACTAATAAAAAGTGAAAAGTTATGTAGGTGTAAGTTATTGTTTATGTTTATTGTTTTATATAATTTCATCTTCAGCTATATACAGGAAGGTAATTTTTTATTATGGATTTTGATAAAAATTATGATAGCAATAAGATGAAAAAACCTTTCCGGTTTAATTTCCGGAAAATCAAACGGAAAATTACAAATTATTTTTTGTATTCTCATACAGGTAATTTTGGTGAAAGTATTCTTAAAAAAATCTTATATATTATATCTTATGTCTTATGTATTATTTATGTCTTATGTAAAAATACTAAAATAGAATTTTAGCAAGTAGTTTATTTTTTATTTTTTAATTCTTATCACAAAATCATGTTCTGGTTACACGAGATTTTTGTTATTGAATGAAGTAAGGGCTAATGAGTGAGTGAGTGAAAGAAATTTGATAAAATAAAATTTATTAAGTTTTTTTTTTATATAAAGTTAGATATACAAGGTACTCTCGTGGGAGGAGGGATAAGAAAGAAGATAGTTTAAAACGAGAACGAGACAGAATTGATTGAATGAAAAGGATTGGGAGGAGAAAAGAGTGAGAGAGGTTGAGAATGTACGCATACGCCACTATAAAAAGGAAGTATGAAGAAATATTACAAGGTTATAAATCATTGTATTTTCTTTCAATTAACCTTTACTTTTAGGGTAATAAAAAATAGTAATAAAAGAGAGAAAACAAATAAATACAGAGAATAAATAAATAAAGCGAAATAATTATTCTGTTTTTTTTTTTCTAATAAAACAGGCTCACATAAATATTAGAAGATATTTATTTCTGTTATTACGGCTGTAAAATATATATAAATAAATAATTAATTTTCTCCTAAAGTGGGTATAATTATGTTTTTTTTTTTTTAACTTGATGAAACGCATACTTTGTCCAATTATTTACAATTTTTCCTGATGTAAGTAAAGAAGTTAGAAAGAAATGTAAAGAAAAATATCACAAAGAAATTACCTCATAACTTTTTAAAATTTTTACTGTATAAACATCCAAATTAAATAAAAACTAATAAAAAAAAAAAAAACGGAAGTATTGAAACTTTTTCCTTTTTAAATGAAACTTTTAAACAACTACGAACATACACTTCATTTAACCTCGACTAATAGAAACTAATTTACTGTTCCGTAAATTCAGAATTTTTATTGTGACCAAACCAAACATAATTATATATATTATTGTTACATATATTTAAAGTGTTGGCAACAACTTAAAAATTAAAATTATTTACCTTAGCGAAGTAATATATAACTATTTGAAGAGCAATTTTGAATTTTTATTTTTAAATACAACATTCTAAAAACATCTGTTTTTGTTAGAAGTTGAGTTTATATAATGCTCCATCTTTGTATTTTTATTAGCAGATAAATACTGTATGTTTGTATAGATTGTAGGTTGCGAACTTAGCAGAATGATACCGCATTGTAGAATTATTTGTTGACTCTTAATAAGGCTTTTTTTTAGTCAGTATTTTTAACGTTTGTGGGGGATTAACCTCTAGCCTACGTTGGCGAGTGCGATCATGGTGGATCAGCTATCTGTTCAAGGCATTGAAAATGAGACTTTCAGTCATGCTAATTTCTTATCTAACAGAAAGCGTGAATAATTGGTGTCTTCGGACAGGCACTCCAAGAAGCTTTCTCGCCGAAAACTAATCTGAGATGACAGTTAAAATGTTGACGTGAGTTATATATATGAAAGCCAAACCGATTTAGAGATTACTGCTCAGACTGCTCTCATGGCAAACTATACCAATACTGCATAATCCAATTATTAATTTTATTATTTTTATTGAATTAATGAAAGGAGATTCAATGATTAACAGTAAGGGTACTACTATCTTGATGGTTAAGTGGGACACTAGAACCATTTATTTTACTGAATGTAAAAAAAGGTTTAAAAAACTCTCTTCAACTTTGAAGAGAGCTCCTACAAATATACAGTAATATCTTAGAAAGATGTTACTAGAGATGATGATGCTGAAAAAACTATTTTAAAATCATGAATATTATTCAAGAAAAAACAACCACTATTTAGTGCAATAAAATTAAAATATATTCAGATTTACTTGTAGAAGATGAGTAAGTCCTAATGTAAAAAAGAAATAAAAACTTTTACATGTTTCTTACTTCCCGGGTTTGGTCTGAATTAATAAAGCAGTTTCTACAATTAACGAAGAAATAGAATAACAATGAAAATACTACATAAAAAGCTTTTGAGATTGACGAAGATAGGACTTAAACAGCTTCTTTTCAAATCTATGCCTAAACATGATAAGTATTCTTTTCTCTCATAATGCATATCACATATCATAATTAAATTTGGAGTAAAATTGCCCAAATTAAAACTCGTTTAAAGAAAACAATGGTAATATGTAAATATAAATAATTTTCTTCTCTAATGAATACCTGAATCAAATGTAAACTTAATAGGAATGTTTAAATTTGTATCAAAAGATTTTCAGTTAGTGTTATCATCTTCTGTAGCTTTATAAAGAGGACATAATTTAAAATTTGGTTCGGTTCGTCATTAAATAATTAATAATCTTTTATAATATTTAACTAAAAATTATTAAGGATAATAATCGATTGATATAACAAACAAATAATTTTAATAAATAAACCCAAAAAGAAAAATCTCACTTTATGTTACAAAAATTATATAAAATACCAGTTGACTTGTTACTTCTAATTAACTCTCTTAATTCTATTTACAATTAAGATATCATTTAAAACTGAAATCTAATAATAAAGCAATAATAACAATAAAACATAAAAGAAACATTTATTGTGCGAGTAACAATTGAAACTAGATTTTAGAAGGAAAAATATAAAATTTCAGTGAAAGAGAGGTAATAATCAATGAAGAAATAAAGAGTAATGAATAAATGTAAATTCATTATGTAACATAAAAATATTTATGTTTTTATTATTTGTATTTTAAATTTATAATAAATTATATGTAGCCGGTTAGTATGATTCGATGATTTCAAAGAAATACTTAAGACCAGTGCAAGGATTTAATAATCTTTCAATTTTTTTCAAATATACACAGTACATTCCGTTAGTTAATAGTTCCTGAACTAAATCAAATAAAAATACAGATTTAAAGATACAGGAATTTACTCACATCAATCCTCTATACAGTACCCTTCTATAATTATACACTCGTTCTAGTGCCGGTAGAGCCGCTCTGGAGAAATCACTTAGTGGGATTGCCTTCAACTGCTCTGGAAAAATCACTTTGTGGGATAGTCTTCAACTATTCAGTGCAAACCCTCTGGATGGCCGCAATTTCGTCGATAAAGCGACCTTTAATCTTCAACTTGAGATTCGGAAACAGAAAATAGTCTGCTGGAGCCAATTCGGGTGAATAAGGTGGATGGGATAAGGCGGTGATTTGATTTGCGGCGCAATAACGTGTTAAAACTGTTCCCAGTGTGCCGGGGCATTGTCGTTCAAGAGTCCAATTGCCCGGATCCCGGTACTCGGGCCGGATTCGATGAAAGCGACGCATCAGTTGTTTCATTACTTCGGAATAGAATTTAGAATTCACGGTTTGACCAGTTGGGACAGTTTGACCATTTGCGTGCGCATTTTCGCAACGTTTTCATCATCAACAGCTGTTGAAGGTCTTCCACTTCGTTCGTCGTCATCCAACGACTTTCCATCTTTAAACCGCTTCCACCACGTGTGTGTTGTATTATGAGATGCCGTTTCATTACTGAATGCTTCCTGTATCATAAAATTTTTCGTTGAAATTTATTCTAGTCGAACACAAAATTTTATCGCGCTTCTTTGTTCCATGTCGCGAACTCGCACAAGGTTACATGAACACAAATTACGCGGCTGAATATTACTCCAGACTTGAGTGACGAAACGTGATGAAATTTTGTACACACACACTCATCGGATATCGTACTACAAAGTTGCTTGGTTGTCCGAGAGATGGCGCAACTTGTACCGACTACAGAAATTTAGTTCAGGATTTATTCAGAGCTATTGAGTACTTCAGCATTTTAAACGGACGAACAAATTCGTTACCAGATTCATATGTATGTACCTTATATCAGAACTCTTTTTGACTCGGATTTTGATTTTGGATATGGATTAAACATCGTTAGAATGTTACAAAAATGGACGAATGGCCTCGACCAGCCGTCGGTTCTACCTCAAAATCGCCGCCAAAATAAAGATCTTTTAAAACTTAAATTAAAAACTTAAAATTTTTAAATAAATTAAAACTTTAAAAAACTATTTTTTTTATAATTGAAGAAGATATATATATATGTCATAAAATAACAAAACACGAGATAAATACGTTATATTAACTTATCGTATTAGGACCCCAACAGAAATTTATTAAAACTATAACTAATTTGCACCACCTGCAGTTTTAAAACGAAAAAATATTTAAATTAAAAAAAAGCATAAATTTTTCAATTTGTAACAGGTATTGAAAAGGAACCAACGTCATTTAACTGATTTCATCAGCCACCAAATAATGGTCAGGGGTCAACTTTAAAACATAAACATAATTCCTTAAAGACTTATGTAACTTTAATTAGCATATAAACAATAAAAAGAATTTTCGTTCGGGAAAGTCTTATCTTATTTTAAGACCTTTAACTGAAAGCTGATTTTATTAATGTTTTTACTGCTTTACATCACAAGATTTCATCGTTTATACTATATAAATAAGATTTCCTTTTTCTTTATAACTTTAACAGTATTTCGTTTTTATTTGTAGTTATCGGAACTTGAGAACTGATAAGAAAAATGTCTTTTAAATTTTTTGCCGTGAAAAGAAATATTAAGCGTAAAATCATGAGGAAATGTTGATTAACATATGTAACATAAATATAAAAGTTATTCACTTTAATTTAAAATATTATTCAAAACTTGCTTTTGAAATATTTAGATCTAAAGAATGTCAGAAGCAGACTCATAATAAGAGATGGTAACAAAGTAAAACAGAAGAAATATATCATAGTAATTTTCTTTTGTATGTTTTTTTAGTAAAAAAAGTAAAAAGTAATTATTTTCTTGAAAACAAAACTATTTTTTTTTTGTACAGTTTTTTATTTAAGAAAAGCGTATTTAAAATTGTTTTTATTTTCTACTTTTTAGTCAAAATTAAATGAAATTATAAAATTTTATGTTAGTATATAAATTTTTTTTTTCATTATTCTGAATACCAGACTATTTGAATCTCATTTGGTATTGGTACTGGTTGAAAATTGTTCCAATAAACGTTAAGTAATGAGAGTTTTACAGCTATGAAAAAGAAGCGGTTAATTTTTTATTGTTTTAATTCATTTGTCAGATATGATGGTTTTGTTGCTGCAAATCGAAATGTTGAGACCTGGTTAGTTTTTGTACTAGTTTCACACATGCTATCGCAAAACGTGCCGATTGCATTTTCGAATGCTGTAAGATCAGCATTCAATTCATGATGAGGTAAGACGTCTATGCTCTTAAGTAATTTCTTGTTCTTGTGGCGTGTCTATTGCCTTACATTCTAAATAGCGCCGGTGTTTATTTTCCAAGCGAGCTTTGAGCTCTTGAGGTGTCTTTGTTGCACGCTATTGAGATTTTCGCTGGCATCAAGTGCAGATCGAACTTCACGTTCCTGTGGTGTTTCGGTAGTTCTCAATCGCGCTTTGTATCGGTTATGAATATCCAATCTTGCCCAATTGGCTTCTTTATCTTCATTTGCTCTGACGGCGTTCTCTTCTAAACGTCTCTTTCGCTGAGTCGATGTCTCTTTCTTCATAGTAAAATTTTGTTTGTTTCCTTTTCTACAAATAAATTGGAAGAATATATAATTCCTGAGCTATTATATTCTTCCAATTTTTATTTCCTTCGTCGTACTTTGAAATATTTAAAAAAATTAAATCCTCTAAAGTTATAAAATCTCTTAGCAAAATGTTAATTTTACCACCACCATTATTTTTTTTTTTTAATAAGTACTTAAACTGACAAGATAGCTTTCACTTTCAGTTGTTTTAATTCTTTAGTAAAAAAAAAAAAAAAGATATTTTTATGCAGTTTTATTCTATATTTTAACCTGGAGAACTCGTTTCTATTATTATAAATGATACCAGCTATTTATAACTAAATAAGATGATGGGTTACATTAATGTTAGAAGCTAAATTTACATTACTCATAGTTACATTAAAATCAGCCTCAATAGCCACCTGATCTACTCAAACTGAATCGGCAGTGAAAATCAATCGGATCAATAGCTTATCGTTTCAGATTCCTTCCTCAAGATTTTTCCCATGTATCTCTGACAACTTATACACAGTGTATCACGAAGTTTCCCCGGGGCATTCATAACCTATTCTGCTAGTAAAAATAATGGAAAACATTCATATAAACATATACCCTAAAATAACAGAATCAAGCAGACCATTCCTGAAAAGTGGTGTTAAAAGTAAAAAAAAAAAAAAACAAAATTCACTATGGAGAAACATAATTTCTCATTTTTACGTAATTATAGAAACATGTTATAAAAAAAAAAAGCAAATAAATTAAGAGAGATAAAAAATAATGTGTTAACAAAAATAGTGATATTTTTTATAAACGAGGTTTTCTTTAAAAAGAAAAACTTCATAAAATTATAACTATTTTGTACAATGTTTATTACATATAATATTTATTTTAAATCCTCTTTTTATACCGTACTATTTTCCATGTTTTAGTAAAGTCCAAAGGACTCATAGTTTAGTTGGATAATTCCATATACCATGATATTCAGTGGAATGAGATGCTTCTTTAGACATTCTAAAACTTCTCAAGGATGACTTAATTTTTTTTAAATAAAATAATAAATGTTTCCATCATATACGTTTTGTTGCCCAAAACAAACGGTTGATTAATAATCTACTTAGCTTATTTTGGACAAAATCATCATAACATACCAATAGATACTAAGCTGGAGGGTTGATCAATAACTGGAGGAGTCACATAACGAATCTGTAATTAAAGTTATACGCCTCCCTTTGATTCCCCGTACCCTAGAAGATCATTCATTTCTTATAAACCAACCGTTTTTCTAACTCTTGAATAATGAATAAGTAATTTTTTTATTTTTGGGGTGCATGACAGATTTCCAATTAATCTTCTTTTTTCTTTTTTTTTTT
>JAAAKQ030262364.1:0-10741 GCA_010016005.3 Zanna intricata | reverse complement strand
TTACTAGGATTTGAACCTTAGAACTCTGGACTTCGAAATCAGCTGATTTGCGATGTCGCGTTAACCACTAGACCAGCCCGGTGGGCTTATTGGCTTATACTGGCCCTCTTAATTCCTATCAACATATATTCAGAAGTTACCCACTATAAGAAGCATTAATGTTATTAGGATATGCTGTATAAATATATTTTGTCATGTTTCATGTTACGAAAAATCTAATATGTAATAAATTTGAATGAATTTGAATAGAGTTCCTTATCTTTTCTAATAAGGAAAATTATAGATATAATCAGTCGCCATATTAGTCAAATGACGCAGCTGTTTATTCGTTACTCATCTAACTGACAGACGCTTTAGTCAGTAGGGTTTTGTTGGTATTGACTGCAACCATTTTAGTTAGAATCATAGTTTGCTCGTATACTCTGTCTTTTTATAATTATAGTAACTGCATCTTTTTATTTAGGGTCATAGTTTACTTGTGTGCTCTGCCTTTTTCATAATCTAGTAACAGATTTACCGACACGACTATAAGTAATAATTTATCGTAGCGATTCTGTTTTTTTTTTCTCTAATCTTCTCTTATTTAAGTAATGTTCAACCTGATTTCATTTTACTTATGTATAGTTATCTATAATGTAAAATATATAATTTAGCTTTTAAGTAGTAAGATACCTTTTTAAGACTTTAGGTATAAAAAGTTTCATATTACGAAAAATGTACGTACGAACTAGTAATACGTACGTATTATAAATATTCCCAGAAGTATCTTTTGTAAAATTACTGGAAATAAATCTTTACTAAAGAAATTTTAGTATATTTTAAAATTAAGTAAAAATTAAAAGAGGATTTTTTTTTTACATTAACATTATATATATATATATATATATATATATATATTTAGAATAATTGTTATGGGAGAATTTGCCTTAAAAATTTTAATTAATTTTTATCATGTGAATTAAGAGTTCTCAGTTCGAAGTATATATGTTTTATGTATGTTTAAACTTTCCTTTTTACACTATACGGATCGATTTCGAGAATGCTTTTCTTTATTTTTATACAAGTAAGTGTTGTGGAAGTTCCATTTTATGTAATTTGCAAAATAACATAAAATGGAAAATTTGTTAACAAAAATTGAATTATTTTTGTTAACACGATATAAAAATATTTTCATTTTAGGTCTCGACATCGTTTTATTAAAACTTATTCCTTTATTCCTAAAATAAAAACGCTGATAATAAAGTTGTTATACTTTTCTAACATTGGTTATTTATTGTTATATAGTAATAAACATAATAATACATGAAAAAATTCAAAAAATCAATATTTTTAAACTTTGATCGATTCTCCCAACCCTCATGTCTTGTCTATATGTCTTCTCTTAGAAGACATAAAAAAAATTCGATTTAAAAATATACAATAAAGGTAGATTTTTTCGATTTTCGGAAAGGGGAGAATTTTGGGGCAATTTTTTTTTTTTTTAATGGTAAGATTAACAAGTACAAATGTACTGAGCTTAATATAAAGTAGAGTTATGTTAGAATTATGTTTATCTACCCCCCCCCTCCCTTCAAACTTAGGTGGAAATATTGACCCCAAACCTTTACCAACAAATTGTCCAATATACATGAGTCTCTTATGTCATGAAGAGTTATGTTAGAATTATGTTTATCTACACCCCCCCCCCCCCGTCAAACTTAGGTGGAAATATTGACCTCAAACCTTTACCAATATCATTGAAATCTGTTCATTCAGTCAAATGTTATTAAAATTAAAGCACGCCAACACATATACATACGAACATTACCCTCCACGTTTTTTGTTCTTTGCGTTGCCTTGATCATGAAACTTAAGAAATAAAAAAAAAAATCCATACTTATTTTTTGACTGAGAGATTTGCTACCAGGGAAGTAAAAATAAATAAAATTCCTATTGGTATCCGTGGAAACTAATATTGGTGTTTGGAAACTTTAGTTGCTTAGCAAAAAATTATATATATTAAATTTATATAATTTTTTTATCAGTTTGAACATCATTCAATTCTTGTTCGTTGTTTTTCGTCTTTAGTAATAGAGAATTAGTTTATCTACTGGTTTTCTTAGTTAACAGAATTTAAATTTTAAATTGAATCATGTCATTCCTTCGTAAAAAAATTTAATTAGATTCGATATGGTGAATATAAGATGGCGAACGAAAATTAAAAACCCACCATAATGCAGAATTTTTTTTTTAACTATGAAGAACTTCATTTTTTTCTACCTCCAAATATCTTTTAATCAAAATATATGCCAACATATGTATATAAATCTTCCGAAAATTTCTATAGTTTTTTTGGACCGATCTATATATATTCTTTAATCTATAGCTGGCCGGCCTCCGTGGCCGAGTGGTAGCGTCTTACGTTCAGACCGGAAAATATTAGTTTCTAAATGTTTTAACAATAATCCCCTAAACCAGGTTTAAAATGAATAAAGAATTCAATACGAAAATTATACTATGTTAGTTCACAACCACATTCAGTAATTAAAAAAAAAAAAAAAAAAAAAAAAAAAAAACAATATGTATTAAAGATAGTTTATAATGCGATTAGCCGTCATCGAGGAAAGTCGTAGAGCTTATCGAGGTCGCAGGAGAAGACAATAAGGAATATGTACAGGATCTGTAACGTCTGAGGGTGCAGGGTTGGATAGGTCTGCTTCTGAGCGCCTTGGGGGTCCCTGTGAACGTGCGGAGGTCGCCTTGGTACGATAGCCGTTGACACTCCGCCCTGTGTGAGTGTTTGAGGTACGGGTGTGCCGGATCGGTGCGATGCCTTGATTTTCTGACGTTGTATTGTGTTGTGTGAGTTGTAGGTATGTTTCTGTGTGTGGGTGTAATGAAGATTGCAGGTGTGCGGTTTCATTACCTTGCTGGGAATGTTTTGTTGGTCTGCATATGGTGACGAAATGCTTGTATTTGTGTTTTTGGTTTTGTAATGCTGGTGGGTACGAGTGTGTGTGTGTTTGTTTGGGCGTTTTCCCCTTCCTGAAGTAATGCGTTGTGAGCGGTTCTAGGAGCGGGGATGCCAGGGATGGTGGTTTAGTCGATAGTGCGCAGGAACACATACGCATATAATGACATCTTGCGGAACCTGCTAGCAAACCTACACAACCAGGGTATAACCCGGGCATCTGTAAAACTCGAAAAAAAAAAGAAGTTATAATGCATATTTTTTTAGGAAAAATTTAAAATTTAAGTTAATACACTTTCCCGCATTAGCTCTATTGCTGCAATACCAGCTATAGCTATTATATAGGTGTTACTATTGTAGTTATTTTTATTATTATACAGGTGTAAATGCTATAGCATCTACACCTACAGAAAAATTAATTTATAAAAAGAAGGAAAGTCAATTATAGGGGACCATCTACTGAATTATACTTGCTAAATAATAATATACCACTGAAATCTATAATTGAAGTTGATTACACACTTCAGTATTGAAGTTGATTTACACACCAAGAGTGGGATGATTAACTTGTTTGGGGTGACTGGGGGAAGGGGACAGCCCTCTGCTGAGTTGTGGTTTGTTCGTGCTTGCATGGATAGGCTACGATGATGAGGCACATGGACTCCCTGACCCCCGGAAGCCGGTGTCCCGGAAAAAGAAAAGAACTACGTAAAACTACACACACACGCGCGCGCCCACACACACACGGGGCTAAAAGATCCAAACCGACTGGGCGTTCTCGTACTTGTGCGGTGATCCTCCATTTGAGTGGACAGTGGGAAAAGAAAAGACCCAAACCCGGCCGCTGGGAGCTGATGTTTGGTGACGGCATAGCCTGATACGACTTCTCGGTTCCTGGTGGTTAGAGGCTAGAGGTACGTAAGATATAGTCCCGGTGGGCCGAGCTGCCATGCCGGACGTACAGCCAGTGGGTGTTGAGGCCCCATTTGAGGCAGAGACACTCTCCTGGTTGAACAATACTTAATTGTAGGTTCGACTCAGGAGAAGAGAAGAAAAAAAACAAAAAGTTCATCTAAACCAAAAAAAGTATATATTATACATGTGTGCGCATTGCTTTTGGCCTTATATCTCAAGTATGACATGACCGATTTTCTAAAAATTTGGCTTAAATATTTTCATGTATGGGGTAGTGGTCATATATTTTTTCCAAAATTCCTTTTGTGGCGATATCCCAAAAAAATAACCAATTTCGATTTTCTTCAGAGATAGAAAACTTTATTAAGGCATATTTCTTACCATACATCCATATATATAAATAATTGAAAAAAAAAATTTTTTTTTTTTAAATCAACCCCCATCTCCTAAAATTGAAATGTTTTTTTTCTTTTGTTCTAGCTCCCTTTGGTTTAAATATTTTTCAAAATCTTTTTGAAAGTTTGCATTTAAAATATAGAGCTAAATGTTTTCAATTTTTTTTAATTATAGACCACGGACCTAAAATGTAGAAATTTTTTTTTGAAAATATCCTTTTTTTTATTTTAACTTTTATTGAAAGTTGTGTTAGATTTTAAAAAAAGTTGACCAGCAAATTTGTTGAGCTTAACCTTTTAGAAATATTTTTAGATATCTTAAAATTTATCCCCTCTAAAAATATATTGCTCTAATTTTTGTTTTTGGCTCTAATTCTTTTAATTTGTATTATTAAAAATTTTTTTTTTTTTTATTAGTTCAAATGCTGTTAAAATAAAGTAGCTTTAAAAACGCCGGCCTCCGTGGCACGAGTGGTACCGTCTTGGCCTTTCATCCGGAGGTCCCGGGTTCGAATCCTAGTCAGGCATGGCATTTTTCACTCATGGTACAATTCATTCATCTCATCCTCTGAAGATATACCTAACGGTGGTTCCAGAGGTTAAACAAAAGGTAAAAAAAGCTTTAAAAACTTATCGGCGTAGCAGTCATTTCCGATAAAAACTTATCGGAAAGTCATGTTATACTTTGCCAGATTTTTTTAAAAATCTGTTAAAAACTTAGAACATTAAAAGTAATTCTGGTTAATTCAAATTTTGTTGTTAATGATATAATATGGATGCAGTTAAGTTCGCCTTATTATTTTTACCGTTGTTATTATTTTCATGAATACCTGTTATTACACCGGAATCGATTTTAAATTTCGTTCTGTATTTTATAAAAATGTGAAAATCCTGGATTCAGTTATAAAGAATGTGTTTTATTATATTTATTTTTATTTTAGATAAAATATTGAAAGATATTCTAGTAGTGATATATAAATATTTTTATTCTATTGTCTGCTTATATATAAAAATATACTGTAAAATTTATTTGTTTTTTCTTTTTTCTTAAAAAAAAAAAAAAAAAAGGGAATATGAACAAAAAATTCAATTCGCTCATTCTTTCCCCCATTAATCACTCACACTCTCTCTTACTTTTCTCCTCTGATCTTCTTCTAAATCTTAGCGGTAATAGTAAATAAAACATATATGTACTCACAAACATGTAAATGTTTTTCTTTCTTTCATTTTTAAAAAATAAGAAATATGGTTGAATTAATTACTTTGACTTGTAACTGCAATAATAAAAATTGTACCCCAGTTTGAAATCTGTTCTTTAATCTTTTTTATTCAATCAGATTTTTTTTAAAATTTAATATCCTAAAGGTTATTTAAAAGTAAATTTATTTATGTGTTAACTGTATCTAAAATTAAATCATAACCATAATGAGATTTTCATTGTCATATTTCTTTTTGTTCTTTTTTTTTTTTGAAATATAAAGATCTTTTTTTTCATGAATATTTTTGTATTTTAACTTGTGAATGTTTTTTATTGTGACTACATACAAAAAACGTGTACGAAAAATTTAATATAGATTTATGTTCAAGATTTTAATATACTTAGTAGATTGATAAGTAAAATTAAGCTACGGAGACCGACTTCCGCGGATGAGTATTCGGCATTTGTTGCGAAGGTTCCTATTTTGAATCCCGGGCAAAAAAAAAAAGAAAAAAAAAAGTAAAATAATTTTTTTAAATCTTCATGACTTAAAACGTTTTCGTTTAAAAAAAATTATCTATAATTAATCGATGTAATTAATGTAAAACCAACAAAGTATAATGAAAAATATTCTCGAATATTTTCGGCTATGTATGCCATCATCATCATCACTAGTATGATACAGTTGTTTCCGGCAAAATGTCAGTAGTTTCCGGCATTAATGTTTCATGCATCAGAGCCTGGACTAATGTCCTTACTGCTATGTCTTTATTTTATCGGGCGAGTCATTATTTTTAACTGGCGCTTTTAGTTTTTAGTTACGTTTTAGTTTATGGACGGATTTGGTATTTACGTTTCGTTCCTTTGGACATTTGTGGAAATACTGGGGCTGAATCCGGAACCTGGGCGTGCATAGCCCGGTGCTCCCGACGTGATTCTCCTTCAGTCCGTCCACTGAAGTCCTTTCGGTGCTAGCACCTTTTGGACTGGCAGGAATACGCCTTTCGATGCCCTAGTATTTGCGGGAAGCAATGCTTCTCCCCTTTCCGGAGGGAGTCGCATGTGCTGACTGAAGTAAATTCTAAGTGTGCAAGAAAATGAGTAGTAGGTGAGGAGACGTTGGCGTCTTTTTCCTTTTGGCTGCTCTTCCTGTAGGTTCTCTGCTGGAATCTCGCCATGGCGTGGTTTTTCTTTTCGTCGTCATCTTCTTTTTTTTTCATTCGCCTGCCTTTCCATAAAACCGGCTGTAAGCGAGTTACAATACCGTAAACCTTTACCCGTGGTCTCGAGGGGCTCACGGGGAAAGGTGCAGGCCTCTTCATGGATCCTTGTCGTGGGCTGCTGGACTGTAGACTTTTTCTTGCTGCCGTTGGCTGCTAGGCTTGTCCAAGGCAATTTTAACTAAGTATTAATAAAAAAAAAAAAAAAAATTTCAATATTATAAAAGAATTTAATATTTTAGAAAAATAACAAATAAAAGCACAAATAATAAAAACAACATAAACAATCAAATAGATTGCTAAAAATAATGAATGGTCTTGCCATAGTGGATCGTGTAAACTGTCCGACAAATAAAATTTTTGAAAATAAAAACAACACAGTTGTTTGAATAGTAAAGTACGGTTCTGGGATCTAATTTTTAAATATTTCATATAATCCATTAAATTTACCTCTTAATTTGGGTCCCAAGAATTAAGTCTGACTTAATTTTACCGAAAATTAATAAATTAATGTAGAAATGGGGGAGAAATATTTCTCTAGCCGACATTCAATAACGAAGCTTTTTCGAACCTGTTTCCTTATTTTCACCGGTAGAACTTATTCTGAACGTTCTTCGATGATTTAAAATTACTTCGAGAACTGATTTGGGATATATATGCAAAAAAAATAAATAAATAAATCAGTTGAAACTATCAAAAATATTTTATCTCGGGAAACGTTTCGTTTATTACTTGGCAAATATGTTCTGATTTCTGCTCTTAGGATTAATAACCATATCAGAATCCTTGGAACTCAAATTAAAGAATACTTTTAAACATTCTGTTTGCATTTCGCCGAAAAAATTATATAAAGAAGATTCTTGAACTGTATTTGAAGTCGTTTCAGAGGAAAGTTTTGCAAAATCCAAAAATTTAGTTAAAAATTCTTCTTTTTAGTTTGTATAGATTTACTATTGAAATTACCAGTAAACAAATAAGAATTCTAACAAATTTTTTTAAGGATTTATTTTAATATGGTATATTTTTTTTTCTTTTAAAACTGTAACGTTCCGGGCTTGCTCGGGTGGGTGGTGATATGATGCACGGGAATTCTGGAACCTCAGAACCTAAAGGCACATCCCCGAAACTGAGTAATGGTTAATTTCGGGTCCGGTCTTGGGGTGGAGGAGAACGGTGAGGGAGGTTTAGGCAGTATAGGGCAGGTTATATGTGCCTAACAACACCTTGGCAGAACCTGTTAGCTTGTTAGCTAGCCTTGTAATAGCGTCCTGGGTCAGAGCTCGAAAAAAAAAATTGTAACATTTTTCTGTTACATGTTTCTCTGAATTAAATTTAATTACTAAAACCTGTATTTGTTTTTTTATCGTGTTGATTTTCATCTGTTTATCTTATAGAACTAAATTCTTTACAAATTTTTTTCCTTTTTAATAATCATTTATGGAAAATACTTAAGAGCAATCTGTTGAATTTTGAAACAATTTCTTCGGAAACTATTTGAGTTATATTTCTGTAAACTGTTTTATTCAATATTTCTTGTCAAAAAAATATAATTAGGTACCTCTTTTATCTTTTAATTTGAATCCTATCAGTATGGTTTCAATTTATTCTTTGAAGAAAATTTAGAAAGGAATTTTTCGTTTGCCGCAGCTCGAAAACAAAGCTTTTTTTTAACATACGTTTATAGTAATTTTTTTTGCCTATAGTGTTCTAAATCAGCTCACTGTTGTGCAGTTTTGGATTAATTTGTGTACGTTTTAATAAAAGTGATTCAATTTTGTTTTATTATAATTAATAATAATTCGGTTGAAGTTCATCTGAAAATTTAATTTCTATTTAAAGTAGATTTGTTGTTACATTAATATTTCAATTACTAATATTAAACAACTAAAAAATGAACCCCGTTTTACGATATGTACAGGTTGGTCATGTAAAATGTTTATTTTGAGTAAAGGATAACATCATTATAATAACACCGTTAATATTTTATAAAAACACGTAACGTTATGTTTATTTATCGATAATTCAGTGATGTCAAAACAAAAGTAATTTAAGGAGAATAATTTAATACAACAAATATGAGTTATAATAAACATTTATGTTACGTTACCACTAATCACATTTCAAGTACCTACCCAAATTTTCTATAGTAAATATTCGTATAGTAAATTATTATATCGCTAATGAAATGAATGTGTGATATAGATAAACATAAATTATTCAGCTTATTTAGGGGTTATTAAAAAATTAACAAAGCAGTGTAGCGCGCGTTGATTTTTTTAAACAATTATGTAGATACTAGAGTTTCTAATAACTTTGAATGAACAGGCCATTTTAACGCCAGGGGGATCGTCAATTGAGCAACAGATACCGTGCAGGAGATAGCAATGTACCTGCGGTGGTTTCATAAAAGCGTTACTATTCGTAGATATTTTCATTTAGAATACGGCCGGCCTCCGTGGCGCGAATGGTAACGGCTCGGCCTTTTATCCGAACGTCCCGGGTTCGAATCCCGGTCAGGTATTTTTAACACACGCTGCAATTCATTCATTCCTTCCTCTGAAGATATATCTTAACGAAGGTTCCGGAGATTAGACAAAAAAAAGAAAAAAAAAAGTGATCCACCTAATAAAGACTATTAAATATTGGTTTCAACAGTTGAAGGATATAACAAATATAGTATACAAAAAATGTGCTGGTAAACCTCCCGTCCCTGAGGAAGTTCTAGATTGGGGAAGAGAAATTTTTCAGAAAAGCTCGGATAAATCAACTTGTCTTACGAATTTAAAATTGGGAATACCGTAATCGAAATATTTTTTCTTTTTAGTCTCCGGAACCATCTTAAGGTATTCCTTAGGAATACCTTAAGTATAAGAGGATGAATATGTGGATGAAATGTAGCCTTGTACAATCTCAGGTGGGCCATTTCCTGAGATGTACGATTAATTGAAACCCAATCAACAAAGAACATCGGTTTCCACGATCTATTATTAAAATCCGTATAAAAGTAACTGCGTTTAATAGCCTAACTCTAATCGAGAGTTGTGTCTAAATAAGCTCCTAAAACTTCATGGATACAAAATTCGGTTGGTGCATGCATATGAAAATAATAAAAAATGAACAAAGCAATGTAGTTTGTATTGATTTAAAAAAAAATATAAGTGTAGGTACTAGAGTTACTTTATCTTGAATGAAAACGCTGGCACGATGTAACGACAGCGGGGGATCATCAGTTCCTAAAAACAAGTAATCGTATCAAAATATACTCCAACCAATTCAAAAACTCAAAATATTTATTATATAAACCGCGCCGTTACAATTTTCTCGTGAAATTTTTTATAAAGTGAACGTAATGCGTTTTTAAAAAAGTAATCTCTGATTTCCACGTTTATGGTCGCGTTATTGTGTGTGTGTGTGTGTGTGTGGGGGGGGTTTGTCTGTGTGTTCGTGTCCAGCCAGAGGCCAGGGAGTCCTCGTGCGTCATCATCGCCGCCCATCTCTGAAACATGGGCACTCGGCAACTCAGCCGGGGTTAATCATGGGGTGTGTCGAACTCGAACCCAAGACATTACTATCTCCGGCTAGCAAACAGGCTAAGCAGGTTCCCCAAGATGTTATTTAGGTGCGAGTAGTAACCTGCCCCCTACCGACTAAACCTCTCTCACCATTCTTCTCCGCCCCGAAACCGGACCCGCAATTAAGTATAACTCAGTCTCGGGCGGATATGTTCGACTTACATTCGGGTCTCTTCTACTCTTGTTCTTCTATATATTCTTCTGATATTCGTTTATGTATTCTAATATTTAGAATTTGTTTGAAATTTTATTAATTTCAAACAAATTCAAATTAATAAGTGTTGTAAACTGTTTGAAATACCCTGTTCAACAGTAAAACATGTATGTAAGTACTTAGCTTTTTTTTAATACCTCAAATGCGCTGAATAATGTATGATCACCTTTAGGATACTAATATTGCATTAACAAGATAATATTAACCTTTTGGCTACGGCCATATTTTTAAATGCGGTCGATGCAAAAACTTTCAATGGTTACACACATGATTTCTC
>JAAAKQ030262342.1:0-10741 GCA_010016005.3 Zanna intricata | reverse complement strand
TCTCGTAATCACAAAGTGTCTCGGTTTGAATGGATTATTACCAAACAGGGACCTTGTTATCTCTTTACTAATTTTTTTATTATCTTTTTTCAATTTTCTTCCTCTTTTCTGCATTTCCTTTTCGCTTGCGGCGAATCGGATGTTTCAAAACGAGGGTGTCTACGTGCACCCTCTGCCACGCGTTGTTTAGACTCCATTAGAAGCTTAATCCCTTCTGTAGCAAGGCTAGCCGCCGGGGCACACCCCCACTCCATGGCTGCCAACCTTGGAGGTCCGTTCCGGTACTCCGGTGGAACCACCGGCATATGTTCTGGCAGACAGCGGATGCGCAATGTCTGCACTGACTCAGGCCCCTACTGGCCGAAAATTTCAGGGCTCCCAAGCACCAATATACATGGGCACCTACTACATGCTTGCCATCGCAGGGGACATGATGTCAGCATGGGGCCTCCGTCACACCTGCAATAACATCGATCCACGCCGCCACATCGCCAGCTCTAAAGGCAATATTATCCATATCCAAATCATATGTTACAGACAGATCTGCAGGTATCCAAAATCCCAATCCAGCATATGACATGCAGGTGTAAATAGGTCGCAGAAGAAACTCAGCCGAGAAACAAAACTTGGAGCTCCGTTAGCCAGCTATAGTATTGTACGTTTGTATAGCTGTTACCACCCTGGACGTGGAACGTAGATGGTATGTTTCAGACGTGGGGATTATCTACCTCAGGGCTTCAGTCTATTATTACTGGATTATATAGTAACATGTCAGCGCACACTTCCATTACAATATTTTTCCAATCAATTTTACAGCGGCACTACCCATACCAAATTCTGTTATAAAACTTGAGGAACTGTTATATTCCCTAATCCTTGCGTAGAGGATATAAACAATCTCCAATTTTTAGGAGAGATTGAAGCCACATACCGCTCTTAAAACTAGAAGAATTATGAAAACTCCCTTTCCACAATGTATTTATCTTCCTTGTCGCTTAACGAAACAGACAATTAATACCTCGTACGCAAAACCTAGGATTACATAAAATCTCTTTGACTAGTAAAACAAAAACAGCATGTTGGTTATCTGGCATCTCACGGATTAGGTCAATCAAATTCGTTTGATGAAAATAACAAATAGTAACAAAACACATCAAATATACACATTTTACGATTAAAATTATTGACTGCATCGACTAGTACATAGTCAACGACATGAAAACGAAAAGACAAGTTATACTAGAATGACAGAAACACTAACAATTTATTATTGCATATTATTCTTTATGTGGATTTCTACGACCGCCGCAGCTTCTTCGATTCCATCTTCCGTAAGACTCTTTCTGTGTTAAGTCTCCGGAATCATCGTAAGGTAATACTTCAGAGGATGAGAATGAGGATGAAATGTAAACGAACTGTAGTCTTATACAGTCTCAGGTCTCTCTCTCTCTTTATCTATTTAGCCTCCGGAACTACCGTTAAGTATTACATCAGAGGATGAATGAGAATGATGTGTATGAATGGGAATGAAGTGTAATCTTGTACAATCTCAGGTCGATCACTCCTGAGAAGTGTGGTTAATTGAAACCCAACCACCAAAGAACACCGGTATCCACTATCTAGTATTCCAATCCGTATAAAAATTTTTATTTTTACAGTCTTAGGTCTACCATTTCTGAAATGTGTAGTTAATTGAAACCCAATACCAAAGAATAATGGTACCCATGATCTAGTATTCAAATCCAAATAAAGTAAATTGAAAGGCATCCACGATCTAATATTAAAGTCCGTAAAAAAGTAGAGCTGCCTTTACTAGGATTTAAACCTTACAATTCTCAACTTTGAAATCAGCTGTTTTGCGATGACGAATTAACCACCACTAAATCAGCCCGGTGGGCTATCATCCATAAGGCTGTCCTGGCAGTCCTTCACGACAACCGATATTTATCTGTTTTCTTCACCTCCAAAACCCCTGATCCATACAATATTACCCACTACAACCGTGATCTATAATCCTTATCGCAGTCTGTAATCTCATCTGACCGTTCCATAAGACTGAATGTAGTGTTTTAATCATGTTCCTCCTACTTCCGTGTTACTGAAAAGAGGACGAACAACATTCGGAGCAACGCCAATTGCGAGACAAACAACTTCATCCAGAAGAAAGTTTAACGAGTACCCGTTTCGCCCGTATTACTTATGAAGATGAGAATTTTCTTATTTAAATGACAGCAGCAAGTAATTGATCAACGATTTGTCATGATCAAATTAAACAAAAAAACAGTCACGAATGTACACGGTTTTTACAACAAAAAGCCTCATCTATCCCCAGAATTAAAATCGTTTAGCCATAATACCTTTGATTATTTTTTTCCTGTAAAATTGGGCACCGAATAGTATACATGAGGAGGGGTGGGTTAACAATGTTTAAGATTCCATATATTTTAATTACACATGAAGAAGGATAAATGTGAACTCGTGTAATATTAAGACAACGTAAGCTGTATACATTTTCTATTATAGTGATAGACAAAATGTCACAACTAATTAATATAGTAACTGATTACAAAATATGACTATGATAAGGTATAATAAAAAATATAGTTGGCTAATAAAAAAGAATACAATACACGGTAATAAAATTACTATAAATATGTACACGCAAAACATATGTAATTAAAAAAACTAACGAGAGAAAGTATAAAAGTGTAGGCAAGGTTAACAAACACGATGAAGGTATCTTAACTGTAGATTTTTGTCGTACTATACAGCAGTAGCAGAATAAAAATAGCGAACATAATAGTACAAGTTAAAAAAAAAAAGAAAAAGGACCTAACAGAACAGAATATAGTACACACCATGCATAAAGGATGCATGCAGAGAGAGTCATCCATTGTATTTCTCAGCAGCTTCCTATCTTATGCCTTCTATATCTTGTATATAATGTCTTTTTATACTGTACAGACTTTTTCTTTCTTTCTCAGCGTGTTGTCAAGGACAATTTAATGTGTCAATTATATATTAACAAGAGTAAAATGCCACCAGCTGCTTAATAGAAAAATTAAAAATTTAATAAATTCTACAGGATAAATAAAGAGATTTCACATAACATGTTGAGCAAATAAAAAAAAACCTCTATTTTTTGAAACTCGATTATTTTCATTTCTATAAAATTTTAACCAATTTTGTATTCGTCAGAAAAACTTCCGTAAGATTTTTTTATAGGAAAAAACCGTAATATTATGATATATTAAAGTAGAAAGCTGTCAAAAAGTCAATACCCATTGAAAGGTGAAACCTGTTAAAACCATTTTTTGTTGAAAATCAAACGTAGCTTTCCTGAACTTTCTTTTAAAAATTTATATCAAGAGTGCACTGTACTTTAATAAAATAACTATTCTAACAACGTTTTCCGAACAAAATAAATGTAAAGTCAGATGCTCAGACAATGAAAAAAAAAAAAAAAAACGTGCCGACAAATATAAGGGATACAGCAGAACAATATATGGCAAATTTTTATTAAAACCGTTAAAACCTTTTTATTTTCAGTATTTCTTTAATAATAAAGCGAAAAGGAAATTAAAAGAAAAGGCAATACAACTCGATCGACTACATTTTCTACTTATTCTAACAAACTGCTTCCTTCGAAGATTCCATGAATAATCCTTTACTATTTAGCTAAAATCTCTACAGCCGGATTCATGGAAAATTAAAATACTACTATTTCATAATCGGCAATGTTTAATCATGTATAAACAAAAGAATTCATACGGGTAACAATAAATAAAGTTCATTATAGTTGAATATCATATAAATAATACTATATTACATTAGTTATTATTCTACTATGTTCTAAGTTATACAAACCGGTAAACAAGTACTAAAAAAAAAAAAAAAGAAATACATAAAAATATTTTATTCTAAAATGTCTATTTTTTTAGATTATAAAATGGAATGGCTTTGGTTTGTATCTTTTTTATACCACAATTTTTTTATCTTGTTAAAAAACAAACTCAATAAAAATTATTATTTACAAAAGATTAAAACAGATCATTTAAAATCCAAATAACACCATTTAAATAATAAAACTAAAGGCAATCTCATATGAGAAAATACATACGCAATATGTTGGTTTTAACAATTCATCACGTATTAATTATAAAAAAAATAATTTCAGGAAACCTTAACTAATACTTGTCTCGCGAAACCGTGCAGCAGATATGAATATGAATTCAGAATGTATGAGTAATACTTTAGTAGTAAGGGTTGAGTCATTCGCATGTGCAAGCGCAATTATTGCTTTTATACGCATAATACTGTACTGTATTATACACGATCATTTGTCTGGCGCCGTGGCATGCCGCTGATATGGAATTAAAATTTTTGTTGAGTCTTTGTTATTGATGTTTGAGAACGATATCATTATTTATAATCCTTCACTCCATTACTGAAATCGGTAAAAGCAAGTATTTCGATTTCAATCATGTTATTCTATACGGTACGATACAATTTTATAGTTTATTTAAAAATACTAGACAATATTTGAATACTAGATCGTGGATACCGGTGTTGTTTGGTGGTTGGGTTTCAATTAACCACACTTCTCAGGAGTGGTCGACTTGAGCTTGTACAAGACTATACTTCATTCATACTCATACATATCATCCTCATTCATCCTCTAAAATTCTACCCTACGGTAGTTCTGGAGGCTAAACAGAAAAAAAGAGAGAAGTTTATTTATCAGTTTTAGTCAGTGTTATTTTCATTAAGTTTAATGTAGACCGTGTTTTTTGTGCTAATCAAGTTTTAACGAGTGGTACTGTCGTTAAACATAAACCGGGAAAACTCTTAAGTAAGAGTTCGTAAGTAGGTAAGGTTCGCAAGTAAGTAGGTTCAAAAAAAATTATCAGCAACGTATAAAACAAGATAATCATGAAACTCTAGTCAGAAACATTGCTCCGAAAGCAAGATGCAACAGACATTAGTGAAAGAAAACATTTTAATATTATAAACACAAAATTTATGGGAAATATTATTAGCCTTTAAAATACTTGAAAGCGTATGAAAACGATTGAAAAGTTGGACGATTTTACTAAAAGCACTATCAGAAAAAATTTAATTTCAATAACGAGCTTTCTAACTTGAACAAAATATTAAGTGCCGCAAATACAGATTCTGAACTGCCAAAATTTTTATTGTGTTTTAAAATCAATGAATTCTATATGAAATTAAAATTTCATCAAATTTTAGTTAATGCGGATCATGTACGGGAAAAGGTTTGAGTAGATAAAGAAATAAAGACCGTAAAAGAGATGCTTTTTGAAAAGTCAGCTGGGAGTGAAACAACGACTGGAAAAGGTGAACAATTAGTAGTAGCGCATACTGTTAGTGAAAATGGGTTTTTGAACAGTGAGTTACGGGTATTTGAATATAAATCTTCCCTACAGTATCATGATAAAATAAATCATGACAACTTTATGCAGTTGTTTAAAAAGAAGTGAAATTGTTGCTGAAAGATCCATCATAGTAATAGATAATGTGCTGTACAAAATGAAAACTGGAAAAATGAAAAAAGATTAAGACTGAAAATCAGAAATTTCCGAATGGTTAAAATCGAAGAAAATCGTGTACACCAAAGACATTAAAAGTATTACTTTTAAAAATAGTAAAATCAAATAAACAAAAATCATAATTATCAAGTACATGATATAGCGAAATAAAAAAAAAAAATAATGTCGTATTGCGTTTTCCTCTATGCCGTTGGAATTGCAACTCGATAAAATTGATACGGGCATAAGTCAAAGGCTACATTGGGAGAGTAATAACACAACATTTAAGTTGAGTGATGCAAAAAACTTATTAAATAGGTGTTAATGTAGTAGATTGACCAGCGGAGAGAATGTATGTTATATCTATTTGTTGTCATTGTTTTTATTTTAATTTTATTATCTATGTTTTTATAGCGGGCGGCGTATAGCTGTGCATTGCGAGCGAGAGAGATGAGGGATGATTGGACGGGTAGAACAGTTAAGATAGTCATTCCTTTAAGAAAACATCTCTAACAGCTCCGTATATTTACATAGTATGCAGTACATTTTTAAGTTACTACTGTTTCAAGATAGTTAATAGCGCAGTAAGCCAGCCGCTAGCCGTCAGCCTATGTGCACAGCAATACTCCGCCCGCTATGCAGTAATAGATATAAGAAATCTTAATTTGTTAGTCTTTCAGTATCCTTGTCGAACTGCGAAAACACGACAATATATTTTTTTTCCTAGATGGATCCTGAAACACAAAGATATGCCAAAAAGCGCCCGATACTCCATTTATGTCATGCTCATCATACCTTCCCCTTTTAATAGGTTATTCTGGCTATATTCGCCGGGAAAGTAAACATTAAAAATGCCTTCAAATCGCTAATCTGATCAAATAATTTTTCGTTAAAAAACTTTTCAATTATCTAGAAAATACTTGAAAATCGATTCTTTTAGTGTAGAATAAGACTTTGAAAAAACCATACGGATCTGGTCGAGAGCTTTTTATTTCACCGCTTTTAAAAATAATTTACAAGATGAGAATCTGCATGTCAATAATTTTAGGGAATTAATGATATTAAAGAGACATTGATGATGATATTAGTTTTTTTTTTAGTAATTATAATCACTTTAAAACCAACTAGTAAGAATTACAAACACTATGTTAAAGATGGAATAAACAGACAGCCGAAGAATCTAAGACAAACTTAATTACTGGAACAAAAATAATAAAGGAAATGAAACACGTAGAAAGAAAATATATAGGTTAAAAAAATAAAGAAAATAATAAAGTGAAAATAACAATACAGTTCTGCTTGTAAGAAATGTAAATGTGCGCTGTTACAAGTAGCCTATATAAAACAAGAGCTCAACGAAACACAAGTAATAAAACTTTATTTATATCTTAAGAGGAAATAAACATGGTTCACGCTACCGAATTAAAAACACAAAGAGAGAACAAAAATAAAGATGTACAGAAAACATAATATTAAATGAGAAAAATCTTGGTTGGGGTTTTTCGAATTTTCCGGCCCGAATACGTTTCCGTTAAAAACAAACAAAAAAAAAAAAAATGCAAATTTTACAGATTTCAACATTTACGAAAGTATTAAGTAAAAAGAGAAAAGAAAAAACATGTAGTTGTGCCAAAATTCATATAAATTTTATAACAAGAAAAATGCTTTTTTCATTTATAAATTCGTTTTACTTTATCTTATTTATAAATAAACCGAAATAACCGATTGAATTTGTTTCAAATAGTATAAATAAATATTTACACTTAAAAAGAGAAATGTATATAAACATAATCTTGTAAATCTTCCAGAATTAAATATAACCAAGAATGTTTTCCATTCGTTGATAAATTGTAACGGGATAATTTTAAACGGATTCCTTTTGCAACAAAATAAAATCTAAATTTTAGTATTAATATTTTAACATTTTAATGTTAATAAAACGATAAGCTTGTTGTAATTATTAATATTTATACCGACGAATAGCAACGTTTAATGAACATTAGTTATATTTTGGACTTTTTTAAAAACTCTTATAACAAGTTGTGATATCTTCCTGACACTGGTTATAAGTGAAAAGAATTACCTAAGATTTTTTTTTTTTTTTTGGGTGGGGATAATTTAAGATGAAGTTTCATAATTATCATTATATATTTCAATAAACCTAAAATTGAAAAAAAAAAAAAATCTGTATTTTTTTCTGTTCCCCACCTCCAAAATCACTTTCCTAAAAAGTTGTTTGATTTTTCTACTTTTATTATGTTAAATAAGGAAATTAAAAATGCACAATCAAAAAAACGTTACATAAGATTTCTTTTCGTGGGGGATGAATTATGATAAAATTTTGTTGTAATATTATTACTAAAAGTTTATTATTTAAATGTTTAATACGAATAAAATAAAAAAAGTTTTAAATAATTCCAAAAATAATTATTTTTAAACTCTGATCTACTCCCCATCCCCAATACTATTCCCAATTTTTTTTTTTTTTTTTTTTTTTTTGGGGGGGGGGTAGCGTGCCAAACTACTACGTCTAGGAATACATTAAGAAAAAAAATTCCGCTAGAAAAATGTGCAATAAATAAAAAGATAGCTTTTTCGATTTGTGGGAAGGAGAAGGAAATTTTAGGGAAAAATTTAAAGAAAAATGGAAATATTAAGAGTGGGATTACTTTGCAAAATTTTTTTTAGAAAACTGACCTTCCAAAAAAACCCTTCTCTGATATGACCCAACAATTTTACAAAAAAATTTGGCACATATACAGTACGTCCCTGTACAACATTTTATCAAAATCGGTTTGTCCAGTCAAATGTTATTTCAAACTAGCAAAAAAAAAAAAAAGTACATACAAAACATTATCCCCCCCTCCCATCACTAGTTTTTTTGTTTTTTGGGATTCCTGGATGGTGAATCTTCGGGAAATGAAAATAAAATCCGTATCCCATTTTTTGACAGATTTCCAACCATAATTTCCATCTTGCATGGAACTATTGTTTCTGGAAGTAAATATCAGATCTTTATTAACTCAAATATTAACTTTATCAACTATTTTTCCAAAAGCATGAAAGTACGGGCCAAGCAAAGGGCAATTATTATCAGTCACCATTAAAAAAGGTCTTTCCATCAATTTATTTAGATTAAATTAAACGATTTTCTTCAATAAAACCAGTACTGATTTAACGACGAGTACTAAAAATATTGATTATCTGGAATCCGTACGATATGTTGTCAAATAATTTCAATTTAGTTTTTTTTAGATTTTTCCCCTTCTAGATAATTGCTTTTTCTTTTATTATTTATCATTTTCATATTTACTTTTATTGTTATTAAAAAACATTTATGAGTTCTTAAGCGTTAGTACAGATTTTAATGATTTCTTTAAAAGTGCTCCGGCAATTATTTTTTACCCATGGGGTAAAACACACTCGCATTCCTTATGATTAACGTACTCTTAGTTAACTCGTCAATAAAAATTGTACGATTTCGACACGGTTCAGAGTACATTCCAAAAGCATATTATCTAGATGTATTCAAAACAAAAAGTTGGATTTGCACGATTCAAATTTTAGATTTCGAAGAATAAAGAAGAAACAAATCCGAATTGATATATCTGCAGCTGTCTTTCAAAAAATACTCGATCGATTTTTCATTAGGTTTTACGGCAAAAAAAACTGAAGGGCAAACAGACAGGCAAGTCGATTAAAAACATAGATTTCATTTCGTTTGTATTTAGAAATAATAAAAATTATTAAATAAAACAATTGAAAAAAAGAGTTATACAAGTTATATTAACCACTTTTCGTTCGGTTCATTTATTCATTTTTTGTTTAATATCACAAACAGCAGTCTAATTTCTTCGTTATTTCTTTAAAGATGAAGGGAATTATAAGAAATTACCATACTATCGCAGGAAATTGAACTCATACCCTGATCTATACCCACTAAGTTGATCACTAGACTAAACTGGCTGGCTGATCAATTGTATGTATGTGCGCGCACGGTAATTAAATGTATTAATGGATAGTTTTTGAAATATTTTAATATTAATAAATTAGGTCGTATATAAACGACATAAACATACATACAGTAATATGTTACTAAACTATCTAGTTTATCTTAATTGTTTCACAGATTGAATTCTATCACTATCACGACACATAATCAAAATTAATTAAAATTCAAATAATTAATTAATAAAACAAACACATTACTTAAAAAAAAATTAATTTTAGTTATCTAATCAAAATATTAATAATATTGTACAGTAGTTTCACCGATTATAAATTTATATTTTTGATTAAAAATTTAAATATTAATAACAATTACATTGATGATATAGAAAAAATTTCAACATTTTTTAAATCTTGTATCAATATATTTATCCGTTCTAATTTGTCACAAAATGGAAGAATTAATTTTATTAAAATATTTAATAAAATATGTACACATACACCCTTCAAAAACTTTTTTTATCTTAATATAAATTCTACTAGAAATAGTGTCACACTCTCTTCAAAATTTTATAACTTGTCGCATTACATAAAACAACTTATAAATATTCAATTAAAATTCACATTTAAAAAAATTTTGATTTAGAAAATTTGATTGAAAGCTCTGATCCTCCAAGAGGAAAACCCAATTTTTAATTTAACAGCTTTTTAATCCAAAAAGCATTCCACAAAAAAAATAAATATACTAAAATAAAAAAAATCTTACTTTTGAAAATTTTAACCAAGGCTTTTCCCTTTTTTAAATTTAAAAAGGTAAACAACTATAAAGACAAAAATAACAATTTCTCTACATAAATAAACACAACAAAATAATGATTAATTCTACAGAAACACTAGATAAGAAAGAATATCATCGTGGCTTTTAAAAAAGGGAGGGAATCACATTTAATTTAAATATAAATTTACATACCTCAATGATAAAGAATGATATAAAGAATATTATAAAAATTTAGGTAAAATAAAATCCAACAGATATAATAATTTAAATTCACACACACACTGAACGGGTCTAAAAAAACTAACAATTTTTTAGTTATTATTTACTGTTTTTCAAATCATCAGATAATATCAATACATTAACTAATAATTCAATCTAACACCCACACATAACACCTGAAATCGCTGATCATGTTACTTTCTCTGGCCGGCATCCGTGGCTGAGTGGTAGTGTCTCAGCCTTTCAT
>JAAAKQ030262331.1:0-10741 GCA_010016005.3 Zanna intricata | reverse complement strand
TATTGTTCAGGTACACTGTTTTTGTCTGGTGTTTTTGTTGTGGTTTATGTTCATGTTTTGGTTTTTTTTGGTTTTTGTTTTGGAGGGTTTTTCCCTGTTTTTTTTTTTTTTTTTTTTTTTTTTTTAATGAGCTATTCCCTTTGTTTCTTTATTATGTTAGTGTGATCTATTTTTATTTTGCGTAGGAATGTTATATCTATTAGGTATATGTATTCTGTTTAAATGTGTTATGCATGTAAGGTGTTTTACTATACTGATTTTCTCTTTGTAATCTTGAGGAGACAATGCTGCATTGAGTAGTCTGTGGATGACACTTTTAAAACCATGTAATTTACATGAGGTCAGGTGGTTTTAGGTATTGTAAATGATAGTATCAGTCATTGTTTTTTGAACATTTAAGAAATTAACATAAAGAATTTATAAACTGTTATTAAGATACATTTTACTTTAATTAGAGATATAGTTTATTAGTGAATTTCAAAATACAGGGGAATATTTCTAAATTTATTATATTAATCATATTGACACTTTAATGATTTCAGAGACAGAAGATTTATGTTTGATATGATAGAGATAAACATCACCTATCTTTCTGATAATAATATAATGAGTCTGATCTTTATTTGTCAGTAACAAAATATTAAAACTTTTAATTATTTTTATAGTTATCTTTAATACAGTCATAAAAATTAAAAAATATATTAAAAAAATAATTGCTCTTTTTTTCTACAGGTCCAGTTTTATTGGCAGATTAATCATAGAAATTACAATATTATCAGAGAATTAGCTAATCTTATTATTGAAAGCCTATCTACCTTGTTATTTATTTCATTTATTCAGTCAATAATTACCATTTGTTTTCAGTTATATTTTAACTTAACGTAAGTAATTAATTAACATTATATAAATAACATCTAACTTACTTTTGTGAAAAGAAAATTTTAAAACCTTATCATTTTCTGAGTGTATGGACATACATTACTAGAAAATCTATTTGGACTATTCCTTCAATAGATGTATTACATCACAGTTGATAATATCTAGTATTACATAATTCTAACAGTGTAAATGACCTGACAAATCATTTACAAAATCATATATTATGTTTTCTTAAGAAAATGATAAGAATCCATATAGGCTTTATAGGGCAGGTGAGAAGTATAAACTATTGTAATGGTAATGGTTTTCCATTGTCTTTCAGACATTCAGCTTTCCCAAGTGATACTTTAACTCTTCATCAACAGGACAGGCTAAATTGTGAAAATTATTATTCTCAACCAAAGTAACTCTGAGTAATGCCTCTTATACTTGTATTAGTGTTTTTAATGCATCAAAGCTATAAGACTAGACAGATGGTATGAATAAAGAAAGTTGTTTCACATCTTTCTATAGTGAAACAACTATACTCAATAATTTGACTTTAGGGAAATGTGAGATCTTTTTTGTTTATACTTGTATTTTTAACAAAAAGAATGATTTTTAAATCTGCCGCTAAAGAAGTATTGATCACATTTTGTCATTCTTGTCTATGAGTTTACTTACTTAGCAACTTTTTCTCACACATGATACTAGTGAAAGAAAGACATATTTTTGTGTTATGCCTACAATTATAAAAAAAAATATCTACAAACTACTTTGGATAAAATTTCTGTGATCTAAATATGAAAAAAATATTTATTTTAACATAATTACTGTTGGCTATGAAAATGATAATTAAAAATATGTTAGTAAAACATTTTTTATAAATTCATTCCATTAGATAATATTATGACAGGTGAAAAACTGATCTTTTATAACAACAAATGATATAACAGAGTGCTTTGGTAGATAACTAACTCTAAAAAAGAATAATTAACCAATAAAAACATGTTTTTAAGTTTAAAAAATTAAATACTGCATTTTTAAGTAAAATTGAATGGAATAAAAATCTTCTCAAAATTTGGAAATTCACAAAATGTTTAAACTATGTGTATAGTTGTAAAATTACTTGTTTCTCCTAATTTAGAAATGAATTTCCAGTGTAATTCTAAAATAAAATTTTTAGTAAAGGTTTTTAGCCTCTTGTTGCACATCTGCAATATTAATTTTTATTTAGTATTCAAATTTTTGTTTTTCTCAACTAAGAAAGTTAATATTTAAAACAATTTGAAGAATATCAAATTGTGCCAATACTACGGAAAAAGTGTACTATGTATAAAATTGCATGTATATAATTTCTCATATGCTATGTTTTTAATATTAATCATTTATATGCATTAATTTACCATGAATTTTTATGCATTAAGATTTTAAAAAATTAAAAAGTATTCATCAATGAATAAAAAAAAATCAAAATCTTACATATATTTCTTCTTGCATTATCAGACTTCCAATCAATTGCAAATACAAAGTAGCCACAAAATATACAGGTTGGTAACATTGTATGTCATCAAGTGATAATAAAGATTAATTAGCTGCTCAACAAATGGCAGGTTTGTTAGAAGTTGATATTATTTTCACTTGCCCAGAGAGAATTTTGATTTGTACAGTTTTAAGTTAAAATGGTGACTAATATTCTATTAAAGAAAGGCTTGTTGCTAGTGTTTGAGTGCATAATTATAAATACACAAATGAAAACCATTCAGGTTTTTGAGGAGGAAGCTCCATCAGTAGCAACATTCTGAAAGTGAGAAAAAACCTTTTACATTGGGTCAGTCCTTGATTTGAAATAAACTGGATATTCTTCCAGCCAATTGAACAGATCTGATATTGTTGAATTCTGTTTACTGTTTTTTAAGTTAACCAGGAAAAGATCTTCAGAGTTAAGTATTCTCTGTTCATCATTTAATAAGAAAAAAAAAACTTGGGTTTAAACCCTTCTAGACCACTAATGTTAATGAGGTTCTGAACAGTACATGACTTTAAGGGAAACTTATTGTAAAGTTCTTTGGAGCTGCTTTCACAATATCCAATCACAGGAAACAGCTTTCTTCACTGAAAGATGTGCCATTTACCTGACTAATAGATTTTAGTATGTGAACTTTTGGTGTAAAGAAATTCCCAATTTTATGAGGAAATTACAGACCACCATTACATGTAATGGTGTGTGAAGGGATATCTAAAATACATCTGATAGAACCATATTTTTTGAAGGAAGTGTTAATATTATTTCATCCATTGAATATGCTTGAAAATTATTTTATTTCTAGCTTCAATTGATTGGTATGGAATTAACTTCTGTTTTACAGCAGGATGGAGTTCCAATTCATTATGCTCACTCAGTCAGTGAAGGGATTTTTTAAATGAACCTATTGAAGGCTAGTGCATTGGAAGGAACCTTGAAATTCAGTGGCTTCCAAGAAGTTCAAACTTAACCTAAGTACAATTAATTCCATTTTCAACATTGAAAATGAACTCTCTTTTCAACATAATCAAAGGAAAATCTGTCTTTGCCATTAGGAATTTTGAATTGAAAACTGCTGTCAGAGACCATTTTTATGACTTTATAATAGTTTAACATGGAAAAGAATGTCTAAATGCTCTCAGCGATTGATAAAACTGTGAGCGGATAATACAGTAGCAAGTAGAAATCTAATTTAAAATAAGCTTTATGTATAAAAATAATAAATAAACTAATAACAAATAATTCATATTTATTTTTTTTATATGGAATAGGAATAAGTAGGTAGTAAAGCAAGGAAGAAATATCAGTAGGTAAATATTATTCTTGTTTATTTAATGACCACAGGAAAGTTTTGAACATCAACATTAAATGGAGATTTTTAATTCAAACATTGATCTTTTTCCATTTGTATTTACGACATACTAGATCACTATATGGGTTTCTTATACTGTGTGATGATGCTGTAACTTTCCCCTTCCATGTGTATATTTTATGTAGTGGTTCATTGTAATCTTTAGCATACAATCTAATAATCACTGACATTAAAAATTAATCAAAATTTTAGATGATAAAGGACTGAAATAAAAAAATTATTTAAGATTAACATTTAAATTCTAACCTTCTGTAAATTTGATTTTAATTCTGTATTTAGGTAGCAACTCTTCATGTTTCCTTCTTGATAACTTTCTTTTGGTTAGAGAGGCTGCCTTTGCATTAACCTTTCTAGTGGAATGGTAGTATCCTCTGCCTTTCAATCAGAAGATTCTGGATTTGAACCCCATAGTCAGGCTTGTATTTTTCACATCTGATAAAATTCACTTCTAATTGAAGAAAAGCAATTCTAATTGAGCTTGTAGCCAATTATTACAAAACGAATCAATAATTTGGATTTTGTAATCCATGAAGTCGTATTTAAAAATTTACTACAGTACACTTTATTTTAATATGAAATTTATAAAAGGTCGCTTTTATCTGAGTTTGCCTAAAATCAAATAATCTCACAAAATCCTTGATTTAGAGTAAAAGCTGGCTCAGATATGGATGAGGTTTCATAAATTTCATATCAAAATAAAGAGTATTGTCAGTTTTTAACACTGTTAAATGTGAATAAATGAATATAATAAAATGCATAGATTTCTTAATTCTTGGGATTAGTTTGCATTTTGGTAATAAATAATATTTTTAATGTTTGAAGAACTTCACGTCTTCATAGTTGACAGATTCATTGTGAATTGTGAATGATAGTATTTATACCTTAATTTGTGGTTATTGCTGTGGGTGAATTCCTTTTCAGTCTCTTTTATGGATCTTTACCCTTGTGCGGTAATGCTTAAAAATATTTATTTTTTCTCTTATGACAATTTATATTTTTGGTTATGAAACACATATAATATTTTTTATTTGCACATGTTTGCTATGTCTATCTAATTTTAGTAACACCACCAATAACCTTTTTTGTTCTGCATCTTTAATAAAAAATATTATGAATAGGATTGATCATTACAGTTTAATTAAAATTATAATTCTTAAATAATTATAATTATGAATTAATATTTTCAGACCTGATGAAAGACCTTTAATTGGTAAAATTTACTATGCAATGTCACTATCTTATTTAATAATAAGGAGTACATCATTATGCATTGTGTTAGGATGGGTGGCTGAAGAAAGTTCAAAAGCAAGAGGAAAACTATTTTCAGTAGGATATATTTCTTATACCTCTACCGTAAGTAAAATATCTAGAACTTCCATTTATGCTTACAACGCTGGTGAAATTTTTGGGAAGGGCCTTTTTTATTTAGTTTTATACTATTTCAGTCACTTTATTGGACACTTACTATTTTGGACAAAATAATTTTGTGAATAAATATTCTAGGGTGCAATACCGATCTTCTTGGGAGAGTAGTTGGAGTAGTGGTAGTAGTAGTTGTTGTAATACTAGATCGTGGATATTGGTGTTCTTTGGTGGTTGGGTTCCAATTAATCACACATATCAGGAACGGTCGACCTAAGCTGTACAAGACAAACCTTATTTACATTCATACATATCATCCTCATTCATCCTCTGAAGTAATACCTTACAGTGGTTCCAGAGAACCACAAAAGAGAATTAGTAGCAGCAGTAGCAGTAGTTGTCGCAATCACAGTCGCAGCCGCCATTGGAGTTGCAATTGTAGTTGTCATTGTCTTCATTTTTTAGTTGGGGGTTACAAGTTTGAATCTTAGTCAGTATTGGTATTTTTAAGTATGATATATACTCTCTACCAAATCCTTATTTATAAAATTTAAAAATAATGGTGAATTTTACATCAATTGTAAATTTCAAAACATCTTTTTTTACATTACAATTATTATATACTATTACCTAAGTACTATTTATTTGTCAGTTAATATTTTTATTTGTTTATTTTATTTTTTATTTATACATTTTCAGCTGTGGTGATAAATTAATAATCAAAATTACCATATAGGCCTATAATTATTTATTGTTCACTGAATAGACTTTTTATTTGGTTGTTCTTGTTAATTATATGTATTAAAATGATTTTTATTAATACATTTAAGGATCTTTGTATTATTAATCATAAATTATTATTATTTTGTAAACTGATTATTTTTTCAAGTATGAATACGAACTGTAACTACTTTTATTTTTTATTTTTATAATTGTGTATTTTGTCATATTGTTCTGTTCAAGATTTTTTCATGGTTCCCTTAATCTTCCAGGCAGTTGCTAGAGTCATTTTGTTGTTTTACCCTGGAAGTACTATATCTATCTATTCTTGACTTACATTGTATAATGTATAATTATGTATTGAGCAGATATTTATTTAATTAGAAAAATCTGATGAAAATACATTCCCCAGTTAAGCTGAGTGTACAACTAAATAACTATAAAAACTTACATATAAAAACAAAGAAATAAATATAAAAAAAGAGAGAGATCAATTTCTGTAAATTTTTCTGATACAATACTCTACATATAAATGGAGTCTATTATTTTATAATCAACCAAATGTGGATAAACTCTCATGAGATATTCTTAACAGAACTTCTTTTTTTAAAAATTTACTTTAAATTATTACCAAAAATTTGGTTTCAACTGTAAAATGACAAGTATTGGTAATAATAGTTTTTTAAAAGTACATAATAATACTGATGAAGATTCTAAAGAAAAATGTCAAGGAAACACTTCCTTGACATTTTTTATTTATGACTTAGGCTACTTCATGTTAATTGAAGCATGATGATATATACATGGGAATATTAGAAAACGTTTTAAATAAAAGATTTAGGTACTAATCTACTTCTGTACATTGAGAATCAACCAAAAATATAATCTGTTCTGTAATTGTACAAAATAAAACCTTATTATAATCTGAATACAAGTTATGTCAATAATTAAATGTTAATTATTTGAAAACATTAATTTTTATGTATTTTATTTTAACAGGTTGAGAGATTTGAAAATGAACTTTCATGTCGGCACCATACTTATTTTAATGGACTGGGAGTTTTTACTGTCACTCGTAAAACTATTATAATGGTAATCGAGCTTAATAAATACATTTATTCTAAATAATATAATGTAGTGTAATAATTATAATAATGTAGTTTAATTATAATAAAATAAATTTTAGTCAAACTGAATAATAATAACCTCCTGTAACTTTGTACTTGCATTATTGATCAAAGGTATTTATTCTTGAAAAAATTCAGATTTTTAGAAAACTATGGGGCTTAAATATTTACAAAAAAAAACAATTATACTAAAATTTAGCTACCAATGACGTATGAAGATATTGATCTGAAGGGTAGAACAGTCCAAAGAAATAATATCATCATATAAAATTTAGGTAGCATGGAATTAGTCAACACCATTGAAGAATTCTCCCAGGTAAGGTAATAATTTATCCATCTATACCATAAAAGCCAGATTCTCAGGAGAATAACAGTAATGTGTTAAGTTAAACTGTTTGGCTGATGACTTCCTGATGTCAAACTATCATAGGATATCAGCCATAAACTGCGTAAATGAGTGATTACCATCTAATTATTCATCATGTCCAATGTGAGGTTATCTATATATAGTTCAAGGTTAGGTTATATATTATGTTAACATTTTAAAATTACAAGTAGCACTGAAATAGTTGTGGTTTAGTATATCTTTTATCTCATATTAATTAAATATACATATTAATTTAATAAAAATTACATTTAAAACAATAATGGTTAATTATTTATTTTTCAGATAATGAGTATTATAATCACCTATCAAGTTATGATGCAGCAGTTTCATTCTGCAATGACAGATCCTGAAGATGGTCAAGCTTCAAATTCAAAAAATTGTTCCAAAATTGTGTAGTGTAACTACATAATATTATGTTAACATGCTTAAATTTTTGTGCTTGTGTGTTAAATTTTGTGGTTGTATGTCGGCAGTTGTATAACAAAGGAAGTTTATAACATTCTATCATTAGTTGTACTATTAATCATATTATTACCCATCCTAAGGAAGATCCCTTGCACTATGTCCATTCTTCTCTAATCCCAGCTAGATTATTAATATTGTGAACACTATCATTTCCTTTTAGATTATCTATGAAATTACAATTTTTTTCTGCACTTCTTGATGAATTTTCTTCTAATATTTTTAGCAGCGTTTCAATGAAACCTTTTTTACTCATGATATAGCCCAGCCAGATAAATTTTTTATTCTGAATTGTTTTGACCAAGCTACTATTCTCATTAATTTTCCCCATTACTTCATTTTTTGTTTTAATTTGTCTATTTAATTTTCTGCATTCTCCTCCATTTCTAATCCATCCATCCTTTCTTTTGTTTAGTGTCCATATGTCCATATCCACAAAAAAGAGCATTCCAAACATAATGTTTTATAAGATGCTTCTTCAAGTTGAATTCAGTCTTACTATATAATAAACATATCTTTCTGTTAAATGTTTTCTTAGTTCTTAACCATATTTATTTTTTATTTTTTTACTTTGCTTTCACTCTTGCAGTCTTCTGTAAATTTGAACTTAATATATAAATAACTTGTAATTGGAAAATGAACTCTTAGACAAGATTGATTTTTTAATTTTTACTCTAGGTAGAGCTCATTTCGAAAATAAAGATGGTTCAAATGTTAGAATATCTAAATTTTTGATAATAATAATAGGACCTTGCCTTTCAGGGGCAATATTTAAAAAAAAAAAAAAGATTATGATTTAAAATTTTTGGTAATTAAGGGACTAGGTGGAAAGAACCTCTTGGATGTCAACAGGCACGAACCATTTGGTTACCATTGTATGTCCTTTAATTATTTCTAATGGTAAAATACATCTTGAAAAGGAATATTCTGGATCTCATTTAATTCTATTTTTTTAATGGACATTGTGTGGAGAGCTAGAGATACTACGGAATGTCTATAATTCTTGAGCATCACTAATTATTTTTAAAGATTTTGGCCTCTGGGGGATAAGAGGGTCAGTCCCCCTTTTTTTTGAAGATTGAACATATCTTGAAAAACAACGCTGAATATTTTAGAGCTAACAGTCTTGTTACTTACGGGGCTCGGGTACAGAAATCTGTAAGAGGTAAGAGGGCCTGAACTTTTTGGATACCAATGTATTTCTTAATTTTTTTTCTGTAGGTAGGTCATATTTTAAAAACGAATGGTTCAAATATATGTAATGGCTAATTTTTGTAATTTGAAATGAATAGTGGGCTAGAGGCCCTTGAAAGTAAGTCAAGGTAGTCTGAATGTCTAAAACAATTTTTTATATGCAATTTTTTTTCTTTAAAAGTTAGAAAACATTTTGGAAAATAATATATTTAATATAGCAATATTTCAAATTTTATTGATTGAGGTAGCTATAGACCCTTCAAGGGCAATGTCACCTGAACTTTTTGGACATAATTATGCATTTTAATATTTTTTTAAATAGAACAATTTTTTATAAACTAATATATATTTAGAAAAAAAAACAGTACTTTAAACATATCAATGTTTCAATTTTTGTTAATTTAGGATGCTTAGGGTAAAAAAAACACATTTCTAATATTGAAATAATTTTGATTTCTGCCAGTGTTAATTCGACGGATGGCTTGGAGGAGGATCGATCATAGATATTTGAAAAATTTTCCTTCTTAATTTTGATACACTTTTGGATCAGAAAAATTGGATTCCAGAGTTTGGTTGATGAATTGGTGTAATTGATTTTCTAATAGTCAGCTTTTATTTTTTACTTACACATTATTTTATATTATTCATTATAATATTATGGTAACCATATTTCCATGAATTTGTATCAAAGGGTGTGAAATTGGGTGTGTTTGGTGGGTTGATGTAATTATTATATAGACTCTTACACTTGGAAAATGGTAAAATTTAAAATACTGAAGGATTATTAATGTCAGTTCAGGAATTGACAAACTCAGTGCATTTATTATATATATATATATATGTGTGTGTGTGTGTGTGTGTGTGTGTGTGTGTGTATGTGTGTGGAAGTATGGGAAAATACTTCCCACTTACCAGCCAAAATCTGCTTTACAGAAACCTTTGTGAGAGCAGAAGAATTGTTCTAATGATGAATGAAATCATTTTTCATAGTTCTCATCCTTTTTTTTTAGACTCTCATCTATGACAAAACTTCCTTATAATGATGTTAATTCACTAATGTACATTCTCGAATCTAATTCTTCCAATTATGCCCTTGACATAAAAAAATTCAATGAGCACGGTTTTGAATTTGAAATTGCTTAGTTGACTATATTTTCATTGTTGTTGTGACTGTATTTTCCACTGCACTGAATGTTGTTTTATCTCAGAGTCATACTGGAATATCCAGTTTTGTCACAAGTAATGATTTTTGGAAAAGGTTGGGATCAACATCAAGTTGCTGCAATATATTAATACAAATTTCCTTGTAGTGTATTTTTTGCTCTGGCATGAGAATCCTTGAGAATAATCTTCACCAGCATTTTTTATGTTGAGATTCTGACAGAAAATTTTTCTATGATGTTGGTTTGTAATTGCTGATAGCTTCAGCTAACATTTGGAGACTTGAGTCAGTGGTCTTGAATAATTTGGCCAATTTTTTTTACATTTTCTTTCAATCTTGAAACAGAAGGTTATCCAGGGTGTTTATCATCCTTGATGTTCCGATGTCAATTTTGTGTGGCTCAATTTTTAAACTTAGCGTTATTCTGGCCTATAACAGAAAGTATAAAACTACTAAATGATGACTCTCTCTATTTCTCTCAATTTATCTGTTTGGCCTCCGGAACTACTGTAAGATATTACTTCAGAGGATGAATGAGGATGATGTGTATGAATGTGAATGAAGTGTAGTC
>JAAAKQ030262320.1:0-10741 GCA_010016005.3 Zanna intricata | reverse complement strand
CCGGCTCGAAACCGCATCCCAAATACCTCGGTTTCCTGCCTCTTCGCAATCTCCACATGGCCGCACGAACTTTCACCACTAAATCGATTGGGAGAGCCTCTCCCAATACGGTGGTCGCCTCAAAGGAGGTTGTTTTAAAAACTCCAGTGCACACAATTAAGGCTCTGCGCTGGGCATTAGGATACGTAAGGAGAGAAAGTCTGAAACTAGAAAAAAAAATTATATGGTTAATTATAAATACAGAAAATCAAAGAAAAATTGGATGTGAACCACTGCCAAACATTATTGAGAAAGGGAACATAAATAAATTATTTACTAGAAAATAAAGTTTTTAAAATTTATTTTAATAAAGAGGAATTAATTTATTAGCAAGAATAAAAAAAAAAATCATTGTTAAATAACTGTGAAAACTAATATATTTAATTTTTAAAATTAAAAAATTTATTTTTATTAATGTACATTTTTAGAGTTGTCTATGTAAAGAATATTAAACATTTATCTCGTCTAATTTGTTTTCACGTAGAGATGTATTTTCGGTAGACATTCATTTTCTCTTTCTTTCTTGTGGTAAATTTTTAACTATTGTAAATTCTGAGAGTGGTTCTTCGTGCCTAATCAGAGTGAAGTAATTATGTAAACTTTCTATTCGCACTCGACTTGAACTGTACAAAGGGATATCATATTATTTTTTGTTTAGCAGCATTTTTGAAAATTCAGGTCGAATTTTTAAAATTTTTTTTACCTATTGATTTTTATGTTGTATTTATTTCTGAAATTCATCAGTTAAAATATTAAGTTTTTCTTATTCTAAGTTTTTATTTTACCTGTTTATTATGTTTACTATTTTTGATGATTTTGAGGACACAGTGGACCACTTTAGTTTAGGACAGACCAGTTTTGGTCTGTCTTTTCTTTTAATTTTTCTTCTTGATTTTTTCCTAGTATTTTTTCATCCTTTCAGAGCTATATCTGAAAGGATGAAAAAAAAGCTGTATGTTTACTTTATAATAATAATTTGTATTATTATAAATAGTACAATAATAGATAATAATAATAGAGTGTGTATATATATATATATATATATATATATATACACATACATTTTATTGGAAAAGATAGATTGTAATGTTTGATGAACGTTTTGGAGGAGGAAAAACGCTTGCCGATGTTGGTTAAAATTCCAGGTTGCCACTGTTCATAAAACTGTACAAAACACATAAATAATGCACACTGTTGTCCTTGAAACTTGAAACACCCCTATGTGGGAATTTAAGATACAGTTTATCATAATAAATGTTAAAACTATAGGTTCATCAAATCATTTTCTCCCACCTGTACCAAACGTACTTTCCAATCCTATCTATACTGCTACAGAGTGTGAGCTGGAACTATGTATTCCCTCTACCTCAAACATCTGTCCATTATTTAAAATATAATATTTACAAAGATTGACTAATTTTGTACTTATATTATTAATTTATATTATAATAATTTGCACAATTTTTATTCGTAGTCAAAAAATTATGGGGAAAATATTGGGAATACTTTTGAAATAGTAATTTAGTCAGATTCATACTTTAATTTTTTAAATTATAAACATAATTGATCATTGTTTTTGCACGATAAATTCTGTAATTTATAATATATAATTTATTGTATATAAATAATTTATTTTATAGTAATTTTTATAATTATAATCTCGCATCTCCTATTTTTTTCGGTCATAATCACTCTGAATGATTTGCTACCAAATCGTGAAAATCAGATTTCAATCAATTACATTTTAAAGTTGTATAAACGAAACTAACACAGATTCATTAACTTTAAAAACATCTTTATTTACGAGTACAGGCCGTAGGTTTTTACCTTCTTGTACGAAGTAAAGCAAGTGTTGTTTTCGCGAAGAATTTCGGTTTCAGATTTCAACGGAAATATCCATTTTGACCGTCTCTAAATTCATTTACTAGTTTCGGCGGGACGTCTATATTTACGTACGTATGTACCTCGCATAACTCAAAAACGATTAACTATGGGATGTTGAAATGTTGGATTAAGGGCTGTTGTAACATCTAATTGTGCACCTCTCCTTTTTATTGCAATTGTCAGAACCAAAAGCTTCCCAAAAAAGCCCAAAATCCAAAAAAATTTATATATAATTTTGGATTTTTTCTTAACTACAGTAATAAGGACTCATTGAGAGCTTTTCAACGATCTATCATTATTTTCATTGGTTCCACAATTATAGCCAAATAAAATTTTAATTAATAAAATATTTGAATCTTTCAAGGGGAAGGCATATCGATTCTAATCAGAGTTCATCTTTTTTTTGTCATTTTTTAATTGAAATATATTGATTTATTAATAATTATTAATCTCTGATTGAAAAAAAAATTGCGTTAAATAATAATAAATAATTTTAAAAAAAAAACATTAAAAAATATCATAGTTTTTAATGAAAAATAACTTTTACGTAATTTTCATTTTAAAAAATGTTTATATATAATTTAATACGAATAATATAATTTAGTACGGGTTATGTGGTGTCCACATCAGATTTATTGGGAAAAGTCGAAAGAATTAGATTGAGTATTCAATTTTTTTAATGATCTTTTTTGTTTTATAAAAAACAATTCTCTGGTGAGAAATGTGATAACAGTATTTGTGAAATTAATATAAATGGAGTTTATATATAATATTTTATTATTAATACTGTATTATTTATTAATATGAATAATACTATATATTAGACCTCCCTGGATATCGGTGACAAAAAGTTAGCGTCTCGAGTTGATTGTTTTTTTATTTTTTTTTTTGAAAAGGAATTTTTTTAAAGGAAGATTAATGCACTGTTTTTATTATAAAAACATAGTAATTATTTTGTCAGTATGCTAATTTATCTTAATGAAAGAATTATCATGTTGAATAATGGTCTTTGAATAATTGAATTAATTTCATTTGTTTTATCATTCAGGTACTTTTTCTTTTTTTATTATTTAATGAAAAACGGATGATATTAATTAAAATCTGTTTTTCTTGATATTCTTTAAACGTTACTGAGCTTTGTAATCAAAAGAGGGGTTGGCGACAGTTTTCAGTGTTCTTGCATCGTGACGTATAACAGATGAAATTAAATTTGCGTCAAGAGAATAAGAGTTTAACTAGTTTAACAGGAAAGCCTTCTGGATTAAAATGGGTAAAGCTTTCGACTGGCAGTTCTATCTCAAACTTAAAACTCAAACTATCTTTTTAATATTCTTTAGCTACTTACAAAGCTCTTCTGCTCATATTTTAATTTCGTTTTCCCTGTAATTTATTTCGTTTCATAATAATTTATTGTTAGAAATAATATTTTTATTAATCAGTAGAAACATTGTTTGTAATTTTCTTTTATTGTACGTATAAATATTTTCTCTTCGTTGTTTTTAAATACGTCAAATCGTTTTAAAATAAGTAGCGGCAGAGGCGTGCCTATGGCACGCCATCCGGGCGGGGTTGCCTTGGCGGACGGCGTTTTAGAATGGGATTATTATGTGTCCAAAATTGGTTACCTCTTGCGTGAAAATATTTTTTAGTGATGAAAATTGATACAACGAAAGTTAAATTAGGAATTTAACTCTAGAAATTGATACTATTGATTCGGGATATTCCGATAGTGATCGGTACATTACGGTGCCTAGTTTTTGGTTATAGTTCATTATTATTTAATGAAGAAAAACAATCACATAAAAAAATTTAAAAAAGTATTAATATATATTTAGCACATATATCGACATATAACAAGTATATACCTTTTTAAAATAGAAAAAAACCTCTCTCTTTTTTCTGTTTAGCCTCCGGAACTACCGTAAGGTATTACTTTAGAGGATGATATGTATGAATGTGAATGAAATGTAGTCTTGTACAATCTCAGGTCGACTACTCCTGAGATGTATATCCTGACCACCTGAGGTGAGATGTATATCCTGAGGTGGTATCCTGACCACCGTGATATATGTACTAACGAATCGGGATTTTCCGTTATTGATCGGTACATTCCGGTGCTAACCTAAGGGGAACGAACACATACACAAGACACACACATATGCTCTTTATTTAGGCTAGGATATTCTGAGCATTATTTAGTATTGATTTAAAATAAAAATGTAATATTTTATTTGTAAGCATGTGTTTTGTTCGGTTTTCTCGACTATGTTGGTCATTAACAAAACAAGATTTTAAACATCAAAATTCCCATTTTCAAAAAAAAAATCATTTGATTTTTTAGGGGCTTTCTGATTCTGTGGGAAAAATTAGAAAAAAATTAATTAATAAAAAAAGTGATCCCTAACAAAAAAAAAAAAAATAAATAAGTAAATAAATTTAATAGGGAATTATTTTAAAATATTGAAAAAATAGAGTATAACTTTTATTAAAGTAACGAAAAAAACTGCTACCCATTCTGGGTTTGGAATATAATCTTGGTGTCATAAAAGTTATTCTAATTTTTAATATTCAAAACTTATTGAGGTATATAATTAATGATGGCAATAATAAAAAACTATGAATCAAAAATAAAAAAATATACATATATTTCTATGAGTTGGTAAATAAATTTTAAGAAAAAATTTTCTATAAATATTTATATAGGTTAAGCGTAACAAATTCTGTAGTTAAAGTTTTCTCTAAATCTGAAATTTCCTTCAATGAAGATTAAATTAAGAAAAAGAAAATTTTCAAAGGTTTTACTGCATTTTAACTCCGGGGTCTATAATTATAAAAAAAATAAATGTAGACATTACTGATAACTTAAAAATTGTTGAAAAATATTTAATCGAAAGGAGAAAAGAAAAAGAACAAAAAACATGTATTTAATTTTTAAGACATGAGGATGATTTTTGAAAAATTATTATTTTTTTTTTTTTATTTATATACGCGTTGTAAGTAAGTTCTAATAAAGTTTTCTCTACGTAGAATATGTCTGAAGAAATCCCCCGGGTTGGTCTAGTGGTTAACGTGGCATCGCAAATCAGCTGATTTCTAAGTCGAGAGTTCTAGGGTTCAAGTCCTAGTAAAGATAAAAATTTTTATACGGATTTGAATACTAGAACGTGGATACCGGTGTTCTTTGGTGGTTGGGTTTTAATTAACCTCACTTATCTATCAGGAGTGGTCGACCTGAGATTGTACAAGACTACATTTCATTCACATTCATACATATCATCCTCTAAAGTATAATCCCTTACGGTAGTTCTGGAGGCTAAACAGATAAAGAAAGAATGTGTCTGAAGAAAATAGCAGTTTTTTTTTCGAGATATCTCCCTTAACGAATTTTGAAAGAAAAAAAAATCAGCATCAATATAGTCAATGCTCCATGTATATTAAGAGATATTTAAGCCAAATTTTAAGAAAATCGGGTCAGTCAATCCAGCAGTGGGACAGACATTCGTACACATGTATACATGTGTTTTTTTGTTCATGATGAACTAGTTGGATCCTAAAAGGTGAAGGTTTCCAAAAACCCGATACCCCATACACGATTACCAAACTTCCTACTTTAAAGTGAAATTCGATCCATTAAATTTTTCGTTTTTAAATCATGAGGCACCCAAACATTGGGTTTTTTTGTATTCGACCTTTTTCAAACGGTGTTTTGTGACGTTTTTTAGTTCGTTATTATTATCATGACTGCTAATGTGCCCTTGTTGTTGCTCGGTCTTTTTCTATAATTGGACCAGTTTTTAAGTCATTAGCCAACAGACCTAAGATGCATCATTGACGTAAAAATTTATCAAATTAAATTTCCAACTGTGTGCTATTCGTACTGATACTGCATCTTGCCATAAACATCACAAACGTTTTAGTAGTTTGAGTCACATTTTTCCTTTCCACAAATACACCAAAAAATCAAGTTAATCTCTACATTTGTTACACAAAAAAGAAAAAAAGTATATTTCATTATTACTCCATTTTAAACTCAGAATTAAAAAGAAAATCCTTTCTACGTGTACACATACACTGTAAAAAGAACGTATCTACAAATTTTTTTCAATTTATATTCAGTAGTTTTTTCTGGTCGTTCGTGAATCAGTCAGTCAGCACAAGTTGCTTTTTTTGGAACAGATATATGCAATAACCAATGTTTGAAATTTGACGGGTTAACCGAAATACTACAGTCCTGCATATTAAAGAAGTAAATTACACAACTAATTAAATTAAATTACGCCGCATTTCGATAAAATTTTTTTTTTTTTTTTATATAGACATATAAGCTTAAAGCAAGTACGTAGGATATGGAAATGGAATTTTGTAGCGAATGAAAAATCCCATCCCTGACCGGGATTCGAATCCGGGATCTCCAGATGAAAGATCGAGATGCTACTACTCCGTCTCGGAGATCGGCAAATTAATATTAAAGATTAGATTGATTCTGTTTGTTATTAGAATAACAGAAAATATTTATTTGAAATTGTAAAAAACTTGTATAAATAAAATAAATCAATTTTTTTTTTTAGGATATTCTCAAGAATTTTATTCAACAAAATTCTCTTCTGAGAAATTTCCTCTTAAGTTTCTTCTAATGATCATTTGTATAAATTTAATATTAATTTATGCACATCCATTTTTTTTTTTATGTGGTTGAATAAATGTTGACTCGTTTTATAAATAAAATCTTCTGACGTTGTTAGTATGTATTATTTAATGAATACAACTGTTTTATATTAATAATATTTTTATGATATTAAAAAATTATTTCTGAAATTGGTTCATATCCCTAACAACAAAATAAGCGCATCCATTTCAATTTATAAATTTATCCAAATTGGTTAAAAATCGATTGTCGTAATTGAAATTAAAGTCTTATTTTATTCAAATAAATATTTTATTAATAATTTTACCTTTTACTCTTCGGTATAGATAAATCATATTCCAACTTTTACTGTTAAGATTTCTTACAGTTTTCTACGGTCATATATATTGATAATATTTGTTTTCTTATAACTCAACTTACATAAATTACGGTGTATATTCCATACAAATAAATTGGATTTTGTTATTCATACGTATGATTATATATACATTTTTCGTAACCTGATTTTAAATCGTCTTGTTGGAAGTATTATATTTTCGCACAAAATTTTGCTCTGAAATATATTCATCATGTTTGCGTACATTATATAGAGTTGCGAAACAAATTTAAAGTAGTAGGATGCTGATTTGACAGTATTCTAAGTCATGATTTGAATAATTTAAATAAAAATCTTTAAATTCTATATAGTTAGGAACATCTCTGAGATTTCGTGAAATTTTTATTTATTAATTTTTTTTTTTTTTCAGATTTAACTAGAATTTTACATCCCGTAAAAACAAAATTTTATTTCTCAGCCTTTCATCCGGAAATTACAAAGTCCGAATCTCCCGGTCGACCCTTGGTATTTTTTTCACACTTGACAAGATTTTTATACCATATTTCCCACTGTAACAATTACCAGCTTCTACTGAAAACTATTTTATACAATAAATTAAACGATTAAAATAAAATTTGAAAAAGAGAAACCACTCAAGAAAAAATAGTAAAAAATGTGATGTGTGCACATCACTTAACTTCCTTTTACGAAAATCCAAAAATAATATGATTCTAAATTATAATTTTCAACTAATATTAAACAATTGGCCGGCCTCCGTGGCGCGAGTCTCGGCCTTTCATCCGGAGGTCCCGGGTTCGAATCCCGGTCAGGCATGGCATTTTCACACACGCTAAAAATGATTCATCTCATCGTTTGAAATTGCGGAGTTTAACGAAAAAAAAAAATAATAAAAATATCAGCTATTTCACCAAATATATAACATACACACGTACTGCCTATTAATCACATATATACATTTTTAAAAATCCATAATTTTTATTTCACTAATAACTTCTGATTTTTTGTCTTTTTTTTTTTTTTTTTAATTCTAAAACTTTTTTTACAATACTGGTTAATAATTATTAATAAATCAGTGTATTTGAAAATTAAAAATTAAATTAAAAGAAGAAAAACTGAGATGAAATTTGATTCGAACCGATGCGCCTTCTCTTGTAAGATTCAAATATTTCATTAATTAAAATTTTATTTTGCTATAACTTTGGAATCAATGAAAATAAGTATCAGTTACGATATATCGTTGAAAAGCTCTCAATCAATCAAACTTATTACTTCAGTTAAGAAAAAGTCTAAAATTCAAATTTTTTTAAATTTGTGGCTTTTTTTTGACACTTTTGGTTCAGTCGATTGCAATCAAAAGGGGAGGTTGTGAAATTTTGGATTTAGGACTTTCTCTTTATCTGTTTAGCCTCCGGAACTACCGTAAGGTATTACTTCAGTGAATGAATGAGGATGATGTGTATGAATTTGAATGAAGTGTAGTCTTGTACAATCTCAGGTCGACCACTTTTAAGTGTGGTTAATTGAAACCCAACTACCAAAGAACACCGGTATCCACGATCTAGTGGATACCGACTGGTATCCACTATGGATTTAGGACTGTTGTAACAACTTCTTACGACTAATCGTTAATGAATTTATGCGAGATATGGATGTACGTGCAGATGTCTCACCGAAACTAGTCAAAATGAATTCAGGAATCCCCCTGTTTCCTCGCCGCCGCCCACCTGACCAAGCCCGGACGAACGACGACTCCAAAGAGTAAAAAAAATGTAAAAAACGTATGACGCAGTATTAAAACTTTTAACTACCGGTGCTTAAAAAAAACAGTATTATTTTTCCTAAACGGTTTTATGGTTGTGGACGAATGTAAGTTTTAGTCAGCACCAATCAAGAATGATTTTCTTTGAGAATAATGTTGTTCACTAAACAGCCAACCTTTGTGGCTTGTGAATTTAGTAAAACTTATCACTTGTATTTGCTAAATATTTTGATATGTAAAATTACATTCCGGTTAGTGAAAAAAAAAGAATGGGATAACATTCAATCCTTAACTTTCCTTTTTTAGCCTGGTATTGGCTGATGCTATTCTTGAATTTTTAATGTTATTTTCATCAGTGACTTGTGATTAATATCATGATTCTTACTACCATTTTGGTTAATTTTTTTTTTTTAGATCGTGGGGTTCGTTTACAATCTTCAATTTCCTTTTAAATTTTATTTGCTGGTATTGATTTTTTTTTAAATGTATTTTATGCCCTATTGTTTTCTTTATATTTTTGAAAAGGTTAAATGTTGATTATTATAGTTCGACATTTATTTATCTGTGATTATTGAACGGTATTAATAGCTGTTAACTTCTTTAAATTTAAAAAAAGCATTCAAAATTTATATGAGAATTTAGAATTTTTGGTCTTTGATTTTTACCTTACATTTTTTGGTATGTTTAATCAATGTGTTTAATAAGTACCAAAGTCGTTTTTCCCTATTTCTACTAAACCTTTACCGTATGTACGTCTCTTTTTCCCCTTAAGTATTCCCCTCTATTAACTTTAGAAGATCGATCCCGTCTCTTCACCGTTCTTTCACCCACTGGGACTGTTTACTCTTGTCTTTTCTATTTCCTTTGTTTCTAAAGATACTTTTCCTCTAGGTAAATATCTACCTTGCTTCCATTTTTACTTGTTTTCTTTCTTTTTTTATATTTATCTGCTTTTTATAGGCTAGGCCTTTTCAGGATCATAAAGCAAATATCCTTTCATTATTTGAAAGTTTTAGTGGGTGCAGTTTAGTTAGTAGATGAAATATTATTTGTTATATAGATTTTGTTCTTACAATAAGTGATTGTGTGTGTGTTTGAGCGCGCACGTGCACACGCCTGATTTTGCATTTTCCAACTTATTTCATCTTCTATATGTAGTAATAATTTTTTTTTATTTAGATTTACTCTAGAAGTAATATTTTATTATGAAAACAATTGTTGAATGAAGTCATGAGTTTTTAGAAATCTCTATTTTTCTACATGTTAAACATAGTTCTTAAAATTTGTTTTTTTTTTAAATATTACTTATTAAAAATACTTATTAAACATAGGCTTGTATATGCTTTTATAACATTATTTGATTCCCCTCAAAAAAAAATTTGTGTGTGTGCCTGCGGGCGTTGAGCTCTGCAAGTTCATTTAAAGGCATAGTTAGTTCACAGATAAATAAAAAAAAACCAAGTTCCTTTACTTATAAATATCGTGGATAAAGTTATAAGCTTCATGAAAGATAGGAATTAAAAAAAAAAATTATTGCATAATTTTCTTTTTATATCCGTAATTTTTACCAATTAACTGTTTGCTTAATTCATTATTTATAAAATAAATTATTTCATTTGTTTTTCATAAAAAAAAAAAAAATAATAAATAATAAAAATTGTAATCAGAAAGTAATAAAAAAAATTAACAGATTACCCCTTTAAGTCGTAATTAATTAAGATTTCGCATAAAATTGATCTCGAGAATTTTCCCTTATTAATTTGTAAATTAGTTCATTTTTTTTTAACCAAAATAAACTAATTTTGAAAACATTACTGCTTTAATAATATAATTGGTCAGTTCCTATTAGTTGTGGTTGGTCTGAAAGATTGGTCAGTCGTATTCGTACTTGTGATTGATTACGAAAATACGGTATTCTGATTGGTTAGTTACTGGAAGTAGTCTGTATGGGCGGTGAAACAAGTTTTTTTTTTTTTTTTTTTTTTTTTGTTACCTCCGGCACCACCGTTAGGTTATATCTTCAGAGGATGAGATGAACGAATTGTAGCGTGTGTGAAAAATGCCATGCCTGACCAGG
>JAAAKQ030262309.1:0-10741 GCA_010016005.3 Zanna intricata | reverse complement strand
TACAATTCATTCATCTCATCCCTCTGAAGATATACTTAATTGTGGTTCCGGAGGTTAAACAAAAAAAAAAAAAAGGTCTTGATATGTACTAATTTTACGGCCCCCAATAACGATATAAATTATTGTAAAACAAAAGCAATAATAATCATTCAATTTTACTTCTATGAAAATAATATAAATATATGTATTTTTTAAAAAATATTTTTAAAAAGAAAATAAAATACTAATAGCTACATATTTAAGCATTTATGATTGAATATTGAGATGCGTGGGTTTTAAAAAGTGATTTAATAACAATTTATTTTACTTATTTATTTATTATTTCCTTTTTATCTGTTAAAACAACTGTAAAAACCTGAACTTGTTTTAAATCTTTCAAAACTGTTAATTCACACATTTATCATTGAAAACGTTTTCACTGAACTTTACGTAACGGTTCCATGCGTAGTCATAAGCAGTTATATCACATATATTGAATTATATTGTTTTTTTTCAAAAGAAAAATAACTTTCAAAACAGCAAAATGCAATCAAAAATTGTTTCCTTGAGGTATAATAATAATAATTTTTTATGTAATCTAAATAAAAATAAAAACTAAAAAAAGGAAAATATTAGTATAAAAGAGGATTTAACATTTAAAATATCATACAATTATAATAATAATAAAATAAAAGAAAACTTAAATTTATAATGGTAGCGTCTCGGCCTTTCATCCGGAGGACCGGGTTTGAATCAGGCATGGCAATTTTCACACACGCTACAATTCATTCATTCCTTCCTCTGACGATATACCTTAACGGTGATTCCGATCGTTAAAAAAAAAAAAAAAAAATTTGGTAACAGAAGGATATCATTATACACAATGAAATTAAAAAAATAATAATAAAGAATGTTAACTTCTTTAATTTAGACTGTTTAATCAATAATGAGTGTAAGAAGTTAATTAATTCTGAACGCTTCATAGCTTAGATTATTTTTTTTAATGTATCTTACATATTGTATATGGCTACTGCGGTCAAATAGCATATTTCCTACTGTTACAAAAATCTGCGATTTAAAACTACAGATTAAATTACCTTTTTACTTAACGAAAGTAGGGTTTTTAACATGATTTTTTTTTAAAGTAAAGGAAAACGTTCATCAAGTCTCAAATTTTTCAGAAAAATATAAATTAGAAAAAGCTTTCCCAAGCAAGATATTTGACTTATACAAAAGCAAGTTTTGTATAAGACTAATACTACTGTCTAATGGTTAATAGATCATACAAACGTTTTCCAAAAATGTTTTGTAAATGAGGGAGAATATATAAATTAAAGTCCTACTATTCCTAGTTCACCCCTTAACTTATTCTAATTATGTATACACACACACGCACGAGCGCGCGCGCGCGCGTGTGTGTCAAGCATACGCACAAGATTTAAATAAGTGTTTGAATCTCGAAATTATACTTTATATTTTAAATTGACTTTTCATCAAATGATAAGATAATAGAATTATATTAATAAAGTGATAATAGATAAATATACTAAATTAAAATGATTAAAAACACTTAAAACCAAGATTATTTATAACTAAAAGAAGTGGTAAATAATTTAAAAAATAGTTTTTAGCAGTTATTTTACTTTTACGCAAAATTTGTCAGAACCAAAAAAATTAGCTTATCTAAATTAAGTAAAAAGTAAGTTCTTTATAAACTGTCAATGTGACTGGAAATATGCATGGACTCATTATTTTTTTATTATTATTTTATTACTTTTTGTTATTTATTTTATTTTATTATTTTTTTTATATTTTTTAAAATTCTACTAAACATCTGAAAAATTAAAAATATTTCTGAAAAGTCAACTAATAATGTAAAGGGATTAAAATTCAAAAACAATTTTAAAAAAAGATTTATATTTATTAAAATTTTATAAAAATCTTTGCGCCATTTTTAAAATGAAAAACTTGTTTTTTTTATTTATTAAAAAAATACAGGACTAGATATATTTTAACATATTTAACGATAATTACTTACGCCAGATAAAAATAATTACAATAAACTTATATAAAAAGACATTTAAAAAATTAAATTCTCTCAAGAATTTTTTTTTTTTTTTTTTTAAATTTTACAAAGAAATAAATCTGCCATCATTATAATAAAGTATATGCTCCGTGAGGCAGGACTTCGTTTTCTTTAATTTCAGCTTTTTTATATTCCTAACAGCTCTCATTTCTTTTTAAACCGCTTATAATTTTTCCTATTTTTCTACCTACAGATAGCACATTCTATTTATCTTTTGAGCGTTGTTATAATCCTTCTTCGTTATGAAATTTCTCACCCAGTTTTAACGAGGGACCTAACCCACTCCAGGACTAACTGCATTCTAACTGTAACTAGCCTACAGAGATGTGAGATAGAGATCACTATCAATAAGGTCATATTGCACGACGAGAAAATCGGTTTCTTCATACGTCTCCTAAACTACTAGAGCCAGAACTACTCCAAAAATCTTACTTCAATTGAATGATAAAGTAAATGTTTTACTTTACCTAAGTTATTAAATGATCTTCTTGAATCCATGTTTGGGTCCGAGTTGGTCGGATACAAAAGTACATTAAACTATTATTTCAGAAGACTGTTCAGTTCAGTCTGTTTTTGTTAACTACGTCCTTAGCTATTAATTTTAGTTTGTGTTCCTTTTTCATTTCTACAAGTTCCTTTAATGCTAAATATATTAAAAGCAGTAGATTATCCTGAAATACCAAATAGTAGCGACATTTAAAAAATGCTTATGATGGTTCTTATAAAAAATTTTCCCCAATAATTATTAGTTAAATTTAATACATCAGGTAATCATATAAATTTAATTTAAATTATATTATTTAACGTTAAACGTTAATAATATTTCATTTCACTTAAATTTCGTGGTCTAGAATTTTTAATTTTATCTTCTCTCCTAAGGAAAACTAATAATATTTTTATTCCTCTCTAAAAAAAAATTCATAATTAAAAAAATTTACAAACTACATAATTTTTTTTTAATATATTTCAGGATAAACACATAGAAGCTGGAACAAACATACTACAAGAAGCTACGGTAAATTATGTTAATTTTAAAACATGTAAACCTCGTTACAGTGATGTATCTGGTTTTACAAAATACAGCTTCTGTACATCTACAAAAGGAGCAGGGCCATGTGCTGTACGTATATTTTTAAAGTTAAAAATCATAGATATATATATATGAAATATTTACTATCTAGAAACATTAAAAGATTTTTTTTTAAACTTTGTTATGTATTTACTTTATAATAAGTAACAGGAATATTTCAAGAGATACGAACTTGTAAGTGTATGAGTACCCATTTTATTGATTGGGTAAAAATAATTTTATCTGATCGACCTATGTGATTTTGTTTGAAAATGTTTCCTGCTTACAGCATCGATTTCATGAGAATGCAGTTAATTTTAATACAAATTTATATAGTAAAGAAATAACGTGAATATATATTATGCATTTCTAGTATGGAATATAGTAATGCTTAAATATAGATAACATATTTTACGGAATCCCTTTGATCATTAATCTCTGGTTGATTAGTAATTGTTAATTCAATAACTGTGATGTGGAATGTGTCAATTCCACATTACCAATTTTTACATTTACCAATAATTATTTTGTAGAGTGTAATCCTGAGTGAAGAATAACGTTAACCAACATCCCTTAAATATTAGCTTAGTAAATCAATAGAGTATTAACTAGACTATAAAGCTGGTTACATCACAAAATAAAAAACTGAAACCAGTTTTTAGGATATTCTCATTATATGAAAACTATTATCGATTGAATTAAAAATAAATCGGAAATCTAAAATAAGTTTATTGAATTAAATTATGTATCATTCTATTATAGAACCATAAGTATTCTTATTTGCTTTCAGTAGCTATATTATATTACTTCTGCATTATACAGTGTTGAGATGTAGATAATTTAATTTTGAGATGTAGGTGGGTGAAACTATTTTTTGAGTTGTTCAATCGGTATTGGCTAAAGTCATAGTAACAATTCACCACCACTACCATTGCTCATCAGCACTATTCTTTCATTTTAGTCAATCAAGTACAACCAACTCTCCCTTCCAACATTTTAATCCGCAGGTGGACTAAACCGCATCATCTATACTTTGCGTATGGATGCTGTAGTCAAAGCAACAAACTATCATAAACCCACATGGCTTTGAAATATTAAAACAACCGAAAAATAATTACGTGGAAAATAATAATAAAAATAATATGGACTAGTTATTATAACTAGATGTTAAGATGTTTGAAAATTATTAAAAGATTAATGCTTTTAAATTTATGTATGGGAATGATAATAAGAGATTAAAAAAAGCAAGTCCATAAATAAGTAGTAGTAGTAGTAATAACGAAATTATCATAGATTAAGATGACAATACTGTTCTTTTAAATGAAAATAAAAATGATTTAGAAATAAGTACTTAATGATGAGTGATATGAATTTAAATTATAGGAATGAGCTAAAATTTAATTTTAAATTAAATAAAAGGAAAAATTCTTCTTCTTGTTTATATCATTTAATTTCATGATAAAAACTAAGTAGAAATTAAATGAAATTATATGATATAAACAAGAAGAAAATAATGAAATAAACATAAATTATATATCAAAAAATTTAATTATTTATTTAAATAGAAAAATTATAAAGGATGAAAAATGAATTTAAGCTTATAGATTAGCTCAAGAAAGAGAAAGTTTTCAAATAGCGATAAAATTACAAAGCTAAGAAATTAAAAAGACGGTCAAAAAATAATTTTACAAAATGCAACACTGTTTGGCAGCACCATAAAGGAAAATTTAAGGTTTTTGAAATACAATATTATAAAATAACTGTTGAAAATTAAGTAGGTAAAAAAATCAGAAGGAAGAAGTTTAAGATGATTCAGAAAATAATGCAGGATACGGAAAATTAATTTAGATGATGAATTGAGTTAACAGGTAAATAGTAGTCACTTAGGGTTAGTAATAAACGAAGAGCGTGTATAAGGTAGACATTTTAGGACAAAGAGATTAAGAATGCTTAAAAATGTTAAAAATTGTGGTATGGAAAAGGTAATATTTTTATTAAATAAATTATACAGTTTTAGTAATTTTATTTTTATTAAAACTTTTAAATTAATTAAAAATATTTACTCTGGAATAAAAGTAATTACGATGATTTTACATTATATTAGAAACAGAATGATATTTTATAATGTTTACATAATATAGAAATAAAACATTTTTTTTTCCAGAGAGATTTTGGAAGTCCATTAGTTTATAATAATAAACTAATAGGACTGTTCTCTGGTACTTGTGACTGTGGTGGAACATTACATCCAGCTGTATATGCTGATATAACTAAGTATCGACAGTGGATTGAACAAACAATAAAAAAACATTCTGATTTTGAATAAACTACACAAATAAAAAAGAAAAAAAAAAAAAAAGAAAAATGATCCTGTTTCAATTATATATTAATATAAAATTGAAACGGGAAATACCAATATTTGATTGTTTATAACAAATATAAAATAAAAATTCAAATATGATACGACATGAATAACCACAATCAGTTTAAAATAATTTACGTAGCAATATTTATGACTCTCATGTAAAACTGATAGCAGTCTGTATTAAGCACACAATTTAATGTATTCTAAAAAACAACTTATACACAAAATATGAAAATAAAATACATTTTTTAATTCTTCATGAAATTTTTTTTTTAATAACCACATCTAGGTTAACTTTCTTCTGCTGTATTATACTTTGAATTTGATGTAAAGAAATGAAAGCTTAGCTTCCCGGAACAAATTAATAAATTGCATTACCTTCTATATGTATGTATATTGCTGTATGCCTATTTTTATATATATATATATATATATACATACTTATGTGTACGTGAACGCTCCTTCGCGCGTCGCGCGCACGCACCCACACACACACACACACACACACACACACACACGCACACACACACTGAAAGAGAGAGAGAGAGAGACGAAACGCAAGGGTGGCGGGAGTTTCGTTTTTTTTTACATCAAAACTTTTGTTTCTCAAAGTCCTTTAAAATAACATGTCACAACTTTAACCTTCTCATTTAAAATTTTTGAGTTGTCCTTATGTGGGGCATCTGAGAGCTAAGATTGGGATATTTTCATACAATAAGAAAAAGAAAAATATTTTGAGGTAGGAGCATCTGTTAAATTTAATTTTTCTACGTTAATCTTTAATTTTTTTTCTGCTGTAAGTTCCTAATAGGTGTTAGCTGCTAAGAAACTAATTACTGGATTTTGGGTATTAATTAAATTTTAATCCTTTTTTACATATCCTGGTTACTGTAATTTTAATTTTTGATTAAAGTGAATAATTTATATCATTACAGACAGAATATTTTCTTTTTTTATGTGACATCAGAAATCGGATTACGTAAAACTAACATATTTAACAAAAGTTGATAAATCTTCCTTGGAAACTTCCGAGAAATCTTTTTAACTTTTACTCTAGTTAGTATTAACTATGTAGTTAGTTTTGAAATTGAGAGAGAGTTAGAGGTATTTTACTATCTTTAAAGAAAATTGTTTGTTTAGGATCAAGTTAGACATGTTATTTTTTTAATTTACTGACTGGATAATACCTTTCAGTAACCACCATTTCTATTGTTTGGTTGAAATTAAGCCAACACAAGAATTAACAGATAAAACTTTCTTGCTCAGTTTGCTGTAAATGTGCACTATCGTATTCAATCTTAAATATTTGCTTATCTAATGAGAAAATTGTCAACAAAGAAGCAAATATTACCAAGAAATATTGTCATTATTTAATTAATTAAAGCAGGATTTATATTGTAGCAGTGTATTCCACATAAACTTCTCCACATTAATTATAAAGAATTTTTATACCTACAAAATCTGTGTGTGATCTGTCCTAGTTTAAGGACAAAGTGATAGTTGTTTAAAGTATCATGAGAATACAAATGCTGATATACACATAAAGGTGTTGGTTAACAACTTTTTAAGCTCTAACGTTATAGAAATTAAACACACGAGGGATATTAGAGCTGAAACTCTGAATTAGAGATGTAAAACTTCTATCTAATAGCTAACAGTTATCTGAAATTAATATTAAAAAAAAAAATCTTTTGTTTGGACTGACCAACTTTAGGCTAGATGATAGAATTTTATTTATTTTTTGATAATAATACAAACCAACAAATAAACATTGGGAGCTGTCTCAATGGCACTGTAATTTTATGGAAACTGAATTCATTCTTATATGGAAGCGATATTAAATCCAGACGTCTGATAATTAACTTTTACAGTTGAAGTAAAGATGCAGGTCGATGATTTGATGAAATCTGTCGTCATATGAACATAAGAGTTCATTGTCATGTATATAACAATGTATAAATATATAGATATATTTATATTCTATCGTCAAATATTAGTATAAACGTAAGACACTATTTGTCTTACCTGATATACTCGTAAGATGGACATCAAAACAGGGACTTATATAATTCCTAAAGGAATCAGAAATATGATTTAATTAATTCTCAGTAGCTAAGCTATTTAAATTACTTAACAGTCTAAGATGTACAGTTTTGTATTCTGATATTTATTTTTCACGTCTTATTTTATTAATTTTCCTCTAAAGAAAAAAGAAAAAAAAAGAAAAGTGAAGTAAAGTATGAATTAATAAAATTGAAAACGAATGAAAAATCAAGTAAAACAAACCGTTTAGTAAACAAAGTGACCTTGAAAAAATTATATATAATGAATAATTTTTTTAATAAAATTATATGTTTTCCTTATTACAGGTATAATTAAAAAATATTAAGCACACTGCATTTACCTTCAACTAAAATATAATATAATCATAAAAATTTTAAAATATGTGTATAAATCACTGTTATCAAAAAATATAAAATTATATTATAACAAATTCTCCTCTACAACGGAAATAATCATTGGATTCTTAGTATTACATTCATTATCATTATTATTTAAATAATATATCTTAGGTATAAAACGCATAACTAATTCCTCAAGGTAATTAAATGACGTTACCGTTTTTTAAACTTTACTTAAACTTATCAAAATTTGATTACGTTGTACAATTTAAGAATATATAAAGACCCATAACTTTCATCTCTTTTCATTATCATCAGAAAGTTAATATCATTATAATTATTCATAATAGAATATATTGTTTAATAATGTGTTCAGAAAGGTGTATTTTCATAATATTATTTATTAAAGGTAAATAATTACATATCTATTAACTAGAAATAATTAATTTATAATAATTTTAAGTTTAATTGAAAAACAATATTAAATACCTGCGGTAAGTACATATAGAATAATTCAATATTAAGCTTTATTTTCACTCAATTTTCATTTTTATACTAATTATACTGTATGTTTTTATTTATAAATAACACTAACTTCTTTCCGAGAATTTTAAATCGTTATGAATACAAATTAACCCAAATATTCAGACATCTATTTGACATTTACTGATTATTATTTAACTAATATTGTTATAATTATTTGTAGTAGAGAATATTATTCAATAATTTGTTCAAAAAGCTGTATTTTCATAATATTATTTATTAAAGGTAAATAATTAAATATCCATTAACTAGAAATAATTAATTTGTAATAATGTTATTTACTGATACTTAGACAATTACTAAAAGTACGAGAATAGTAACTGAAGTTTTTGATCATTTAAGGATAAAATTGATTTAAAAATGAGTATATTTAAAAATATATATATTTTTTTAATATGAAACCAAGAAATATATACTTTACGCTGTAAGGCGGAGTATTTTACTTCAAAATTTATTTAAAAAAATGACATTACATTACTACTACTTGTACTATAACTCAAAACTGGGGTACGAAAGAAAATAAATGGTATTGATTTGAGAAGGAGTATAAAATATCTCTCTCTCTATTTATCTGTTTAGCCACCGGAACTACCGTAAGTTATTATTATTTCAAAGGATGAATGAGGATGATATGTATGAATGCGAATGAAGTGTATTCTTGTACAATCAAAGGTTGACCACTCCTGAGAAGTGTGGTTAATTGAAACCCAACCACCAAAGAACATAGGTATCCACGATCTAGTATTCAAATCCGTATAAAAATAACTACCTTTAATACGATTTGAACCTTAGAACTCTCGACTTTGAAATCACTTGATTTGCGATGTCGCGTTAACCACTAGACCAGCCCGGTGGGCTAGTATAAAATATCTATATATTTATAAGTAAGTGCACTACCTTTGAACCATTGCTTATCACCATAATGTACCATAATTTTTCATAATGTAACATGAAAATAAGTAATAAGCAGGATGTGCTGGTTATGGAGATTCCATCATAAAAAGAGCATACTGTCTTGATGTAGCATTTTGTTTGAAGTCCAAGCTTTGGTACTAATCTACTAAAGATTTAATTTTTATAAATTACTAAAATGGTGATTCTATTTGAAATAAAATACAGATAATGTTTTTTTTTACTAATTTTCTCTCAAGATTTAAGATATTTTCTACGTGAAAGGTCAAATTTTCTCTTGAATGGCTACATTTAAAGTATTATGTACAAACTAAACATTTTCATCTTTCCAAGATTAGCTAAAATCTTTCAAATCCAAAAGAGATGTCAATATATCCCAGTTTAAAAAAAAGAAGGGTGAATGCAGTGTTCTTATAATGTACACTTATCAATCGTATGTAATTACACAACTTTATCGATTAATGTACTGAAATTAAATAAATATAACATTATTTAACCTTTAACTGATTTCTTTTTTTTTTTATTTAAACACGAAACTTCTTTATTTTAAAACTAAATTCATTATTTTTTTTAATAGCAGGCTCAATAAAATTAAGAAAATGCGATAGACAATTAAAAGAATAAAAATAAATATTTATTCATAAAAATTTAAGTTATTTGTCAACAGTCATTGAGAATTAAAATTTATATTATCCTTTCACATTTAATATGTTAAGTAATAAAACTTTCTTCAAGTAGTGTTTATTAATGATAAAAAAAAATTGTTTGAGAAACTGTTATTTATATACAGTAAGTTGTATGTTGTAACTTTTCCGAAATTCAAAACATATCTTCGCATTACATAACATATCTATCGACTCATTTTTTTTTTTATGCCCAGTTTTTATTTCAACGGTACAAATAATAAAGTTTTTCAACAAAAAATAAAAATAAAATTCCTTAAAATCGATCTTCGGAGCAAAATGATGACAGTGTCCTAGCTTTCATTTAAAAGGTTCTGAGTTCGAATCTGAGTCTAGTTTGGGATTATTCATAAGTAACATTACTAATGTATTTCTAAATCTAGTATTTACCATTACCTAGTATTATCCACCATACCTAGTATGGTATTCACCATAAACCTATACTTAGTAATGGTGTATACGTACAGAGTGCTGTGCAATTTAGTTGGGACAAAGAATGAAAACCAGTAATTTTTAAACAATATTCTATTTACGCGATAAAAACACTGACTTACTTGTTTTTAATAAGAAATATGTCCTCCTTTTACAGCTAATAGTGCCCTTATTCTATTTGGCATGGATTCTGCTAATTTTAAGCAGATAGTTTTCACTTCACTGTCATGAAACCACACTTTTATCACATTTTTTATCAGTGCTTCCTTT
>JAAAKQ030262308.1:0-27818 GCA_010016005.3 Zanna intricata | reverse complement strand
CTTCCTTATTAGGGCAAAACTTAGCCCTGTGGCCAAACCTGCAGCACTTAAAACAGCGCTGAACGTCAATAAACTCCCTCACCCGACAGGGAGCCGAAATCAACATATAACCGACCAGCAGCCACAAACTTCTTGAACAAATCCGGGTCCACCTCAAAGACCCCATGATATGTCCCTGTGTCTCGTCTACCTGTCTTGAAAACAAGCCGACAAGCACGCCCAAAGGCCACCTCGTCAAGGCTTGTGTTCTGCTCTCTGATACATTTCAAGACCTCCCTATCGGAAAGCCCTCGATTGATATCATACACTATCACACGAGGTCGTCTTTCCCGCCATGGATCAACTGAAACCGGCAACTTCTTGACGGCGGCGGACTTGGAGATCACGTTAAGGCTCTAGGGAGCCTTTTATCTCCAGAACAGTGTGGTTTCCGGCAAGGACAGTCTTCCATTGACCATTTAGTGTCATTAGAATCAGCTATCCAAAATGGTTTCCTTCTCCGCCAGCGCCTCACAGCTGTTTTTTTGATATTAAAAAAGCGTTTGATACAGCCTGGCGGCGCGGTATTCTCAACACCCTTAAAGAATGGGGAATCAAGGGCAATATACTTGCTTTTATTAAGGGTTTCTTGAATGATCGAACGTTCAGGGTTCGGGTTGAAGATTCTCTATTGGGTAGTGTCGTCTTGGAGAATGGAGTCCCTCAAGGAAGTGTTTTAAATGCTACCTTATTTTCCATAGCTATCAACAATATTACTAAATGTGTTCAGACACCTGTTTCATGTTCGTTATTTGTTTATGATTTTGTTATATATAACAATATATGTTATATATAACATAACATAACAATAAATGTTATATATAACATTTGTTGAACGTCCCGTTCAACAGCCACAGAAGAGATATTACTACAAAACACAATATTTCGCATTGAAGCTTGGTCTAAGGTTACTGGCTTCAACTTTTCACCCGAGAAAACTAAATGTATAATCTTTTCTCGGCTCCGGGACCCTTCCATTCCACAAATATTCCTAAACGGAGAACTGATAACTGCCTCTCCTAATATCAGATTCCTAGGTTTAGTATTTGATAGTCATCTTACGTGGGTCAAACACATTAAAGAATTAAAAGTAAAAAAAACTTCTAGATATGCTTTGAGTATTTAACAATACAAACTGAGGAGCCCATCGCTGAAATATGATGCGTTTTTATTATTCTTTAGTTCGTTCCCGTTTAGATTAAGGTTGTATCGCCTACTCTTCAGCGCATCATACTGTACTTAAAATGCTAGATGCTGTACATCATTCTTTCCTTCCGGTTGCCACAGGTGCCTTTAAATCAGGCCCTATCGTAAGCTTGTTTGTTGAATGCGGTGAACCATCACTTTGGGACAGTCGGGACCAACTTTTAGTATCGTATTTTGCCCGTCTCAAAGGACAACCAAATCACCCTGCATTTAACTCGGTTCTTGGAAATTCTAATTTAGGTAAATATGAAAACCATCCACGTTGTACTGCTCCTGTAGGTATCCGTACGATTCGTCTAATGGACCTTATAAATGTTGGCACTCCTTCCATTTTTCCAACATACCCGTGCTCCTATCCTCTGTGGAGAATCAACCTTCTAAATTTCATATTTGACCTAACCACTTACAATAAAGAATCAACACCACCTACTATTTTCCAGCAAATGTTTCTATATATTCTGTCCAAGACAAACATCAATGCAATAATATACACTGATGGCTCGAAGCAAAAAGATACTGCTGGTTGCGCATTTGTTGTTGATGATAGAACATGTATGTTTGGTCTACCCGGTATCACAAGTGTATTTACTGCTGAACTATACGCAATAAATAAGGCTCTGAATATCATAAACCCTATTTATCGAAATATCCTTATTTGCTGCGACTCGTACAGTGCTCTCCAAGCCCAAAAAGATTTCTTATCCAAACATCCTATCGTCATAGAAATCTATAATGCAATCGCTGAGTTGAGCCACTGCAACACACAAGTGAGTTTCTGCTAGATCCCTAGCCACGTGGGGATTCCAGGAAATGAACGTGCAGATTCCGTAAATAAGGAGGCATGTAGTCAACCATCCTTTATTATCCGAGTTACTAGATGCGACTTTATAAACCATAAAAAACTCGTCCTTCGCGCAAAGCGATAAGATGACTGGACGGCTACTGTTGATAACAAATTGCGGTATGTTAAAGATTCTGTGTTGCCATAGGATTCCTCATGTAGAAAGACTCGACGTGAGGAAGTGGTCCTTTGTCGATTGCGGATAGGACGTACGAGAGCCACTCACGGGTATTTGATGTCAGGAGAGAATGCACCGCAGTGCGTAAGATGCGTCTGCCGCTTAACTGTGCATCATATTTTGTTAAGACTGCATATGTTATGCGGCCTTACGTTGTAAATTTAAGTTACCAGAAAGCATTCGCCACATTCTTGGAAATGACCAGAATATCATAGACCGGGTTCTTCTATTCTGCGATGTATAAGTATTTTTAATAAAATTTAATTTTTTATAGTTTTTTTTAATTATCTGTTAAGCAGCCTTTTACACCCCTTACAGATTTTTAATGAAACTGTGATATTAGTTTTAAGTTTTAGTATTTTATCTATGATATAAGTTTTAAGTTTTAGTATTTTAACTCTGATATTAGTTTTAACATTTTAAAATTTTATTCTAGTTTTAGTTTTATCTGTTATATTAGTTTTAATTTTTTTACCATATTTTAATTTAGTTTTAAACATTATAGTTTTATTTCTGATATTAGTTGTATGTTTTTTTAATAAAAGTAGATTTATTAATAATTTTATTCTGGGCCATGATAACGTAGAAACGTTTTGCGCCCTCCAAAAAAAAAGAAAAAAAAAAAAACAATTGCGGCATTTAAACCCATGCTAAGGATTAGAGTGACAGATGTCGTGAAATGCGACAGATGCACTCAGACAATCAAATTCGACCCTAAAGGTGATATTTGCAGTCTGCTGGAGAAAGAACTGGAAGATTCGGAGCTAATTGAGCTCATAAACAAAAGGTGGCCTAGAGACGTGTATTCAGTCACGTTGAAGATATTAAGGATGGTTTCAATGTTCCGGACTTGGACACAGCGGTTGTGGTGGACTTAGCTCGCACCTAGGATTCTTTCTATAACAAGATCTTACAGCGAATGCCCAACATATGGGCGCTTGTTACGGGAACGAAATTGAAGGCGGGACAATTGTTGGCGTATCGCCCCGAGACCCGGGTTCTTTTGGACGACGACTTGGCTGAAGAGACCAAAACCTTTTACGCGGTGGTCACGGATTCTAAACAGGACATTGACAAGACAATTGGCGACCTCAAAAGAGGGCTCTGAAAAATCTACCAAATGAACAAGCCATTTATAATTGGCGCTAATGGTGACGACATTGGTATAATAACCAAGAAATTGGCAGAGTATTCGGGCCGACGCAGCAGCAGTGTCTCTAAGGTCTAATTGGAGAGCGCTCGATCTATCTCAATTGACCACCCACGGGGATCGCCCAATAAGACGGTCGCCATCAAGGCGGAAGGAAAGAGTTTCGCGGATGTACTCAAAAAAGTCAAGGAAGGGGGTAGATGGCGATCTGCCCGAGATTCTCTCTGTAAGAAAGGGTACATCCGGTGTGGTACTGGTGAGAGTGAAGGACTCGGGTAGTGATGTGGAAAATTTCCACAAGAAGATCGCTGAAAAAGTGGCGGACGTTCGCATTTTGTTGATGCAACGAACTCGAATAGTGTACTCGAGTAGTGATCAAAGATATTGATGCTCTCACGACGACCGACGAGGTAGCCAAGTCGTTGGCATCAGTGGTAGGTTTGGACCATCAACAGTTTGCGGGCATGACTATCAGGGAGGCCTACGGGAATATCAAGACGGCCACGGTGCTCCTTCCGGTTGATAAAGTTGACGCGCTGATAAAGGCAGGCAGAGTGAAGGTCGGATGGATATCCTGTCGTGTATTCCTAGATGACGACATCGATAGATGCTTTAGGTGTTGGGCGCAAGGACAACGTGATTCTAGATGCGAGGATCCAGACCGATCCAGAGCTTGCTACCAGTGTGGCCGTGACGGCCACTTTAGGACGGACTGTCCGGAAAAAAAGTCTACTAAACGCGGTGCCGAAGGCTTGGATGCGCCTATAAACCTTAATGACTAGGTTTTTTTGATCAACATGAACTGAAGCACCCTCCCTCACAATTTAATGGAGGAGGTGGCTAAAAGGTGTGGAGTGGACTTCATAGTTACCGAATAGAATCACTGTTGCCGGCAGCACTTGGTGCACCGATGTCAACGGCGACGTGGCCATTAAGGATGTTTCCAATCGGTATGGCTGGAGCTTCCATCTCCAGCTGGACTAGAGATGGAAAGCTAGTCTTCTCGTGATTGAGCTGAATAATACAATGTTGGTTGCCATGTACATCACACCCAACTGTACACATAAGGAATTCCTAGTTTATCTAGACGAGCTGAGAAATACAGTCACCAGATCTGACAAAAAGTTTATTATAGTAGGAGATTTTAATGCGAAAGCTATAGGCTTGGAATCTTATCACAATACCAGAAGGGGCGAAGCGCTGATGGAATTTATACTGACACATGGTTTTACGATGACACGTCAACCTATTCTGTTCGCGGGCACGAGTCAGTCCTCGACTTGGCTATCCTGGATGGGAGATGGGGACCATCAATGGAGTATTGCAGATGAATATACGCAGCGATCACAGAGCGGCACTACTGGATCTGTATGATCCTTCCAACAGATTGAGATCAGGTGGCCACCCACCAAGGATTAATATTTGGCAAATCGACGACCTGGTTGACAGAGTGACAGCAAGGCTGGAACAGGCTGATTTAACGATGCAGTTGTTCCACGGAATCATTCGCGAGGAGGTGGGCAGATTCCGGAGGCTTGGCACTGCCCATAGACCCGTTTACTGGTGGAGCGAGCACATAGAAAGGCTCCGACGCACGACACAACAGAAAAGGATATTAGCTCAACGACTTAGAAGACAGGGAAGTCTTTACACTGATGAGGCAACGGAGGAATATAGGCTAGCTCGAAGGAACTTGAACTATGAAATCAAGAAGGCCAAAAGGAAATGCTAGCAAGTTCTATATGAGGAACTGGACAATGGTCCTTGAGGTCGTGCGTGTGGGATTGTCACTAAAACTTTTGGGCGTAGACTTCCCTTGCTCTCCAGAGACGATGCAAGTGCCACGATGAAGCGACTGTTTCCATGCGATGAAATTCGCATTGATCCAGTCGAAGTGTTTGAAAGAAGGCGCTTTACCATTGGCGAAGTCACCAGTACGGTAATTGGTCTCAGGAATACCAAAAGTCTAGGCCCTGACGGCATTCCGGCGGCAGTGTTAAAGGGACTCCTGCGGAAGACACTGGGCAGCTTTCTACAGCTACTTAATGACCAACTAGAGAGTGGTACCTTCCCCAATTGTTGGAAAGAATCAAGAGTAGTCTTCATTCCTAAACGAGATGACACAGCAACAGGACGGGAGTTAAGACCGTTGTGTCTACTTAATAACACTGTGAAAGTAATGGAGAGGGCGATTTTCAACCGATTGGTTGCCGAGTTGGAAGAAGGTGGTGGACTACATTATAAACCAGTTTGGGTTTAGAAAGGGACGGTCCACAATTAAGGCCTTAAATAGTGTGCGACCGACGTGCTCATATAGAAACGACTGACGGGCAAACTCGAATGGCAAGTGTTCGGGGGTGTTCCCCAGGGCTCTGTATTGGGCCCATTACTTTGGCTAATAGTATTTGACGACGTACTCCGCCTTAGGATGCCGGCATCTGTCAGATTGATAGCCTACGCCGACGATCTGGCGTTGATGATTCCAAGAAAGCTGGTCTTCTGACTTCGGATCGTTTGCGTGAAATAGAGGATCAGAGTCTTTTTGCGTGGCAGGCGCGATGGAATGAGTCCACTAAGGGTCAGTATACCTACGATTTGTTTCTGGAGGTAGTTAGTTTGAGCGCTAACAAATGGGTATCCTCCAATCGGTACGTGACGCAATTTCTTTCCGGGCATGGTGCGTTTCGGCATAGTTTAGCTAGGTTTCGTCTTGTAGCATCAGGACTTTGCCTGGAATGTAGGGTCCCGGACAGTGTTAGCCATGTGCTATATGTCTGTCCTCGGTAAGAGTTTGCGCGTGACAGAGTGGTTAGGAAACTTGAGAGATTACACTCAGGTCTTGATTTAAGGATCAATTGGAAGACCCGAGCTGAGTGGCAGCTTGTCGCTGGCCTCCTACGAACCATTGCGTCTTCCAGGGTGGCGGAAGGTATTTTGGAGGTAGGAGCCTGGGTGGCTAGGGTTCCGACTTGACCGGTTGATTGGTTGGACATAGGCGATTTGGCAACGAGCCCCGGTTAGTTTTTCTATTATAAGGTAGCATTATTGAGGATGGCCTTGGCAGGGCGGTGCTACCATTTTGTTTGCGTTGCTCTGCTGAGGTATTGGTAGGTATATTGGTCGTGGCATTGTTGGGGTCTGTTCGTTTTGCGAGCGGCCGTGGCGATGTTGGGACCAGAGTGGGTTTAGCTGTGACGAGAAGAGAATTTCACGTGAACGTGGTATATTGGGAGGCATTGTCTCCAGTTAGATCCCTTAGTGAATGTTTGTTTAATGTGTACAGTTATTATAGGTCAAAATTGCGTTGCTGCGAGCAGCATTTATTAACGGGAATTTAATCTCCTATCGACTTTGTCGATGCGTATAGACATTCAGATTCACATGGGTAGTTAGATTGATTAGGATAGGCGCGGAGTTTCGTGGTGGCTCAAATGAGGCTGATATTGAGGGAAAGGGCAACTTAGCACTTAATTCTATAGCCACATGGTTAAAGGAACATGGCCTTATGCTTGCTCGGAGAAAGCGCAATGGATAGCGCTGACTGGCCGGCGTAGAATCGATCCAATTGATCTGTATGTGGAAGGCACACTTATCCCCAGGGTGGACAGCATTAAATATCTCGGGGTGATTATTGATAAAAATCTGAGCTTCTCACAGCACGTATTACAGGTGTATGCCAGGGCTGAATCGTTGTTTGGACCGTTGGGACGCTTGATGTCTTCACTGGGTGCACCGAGAGCCTCCAGGCGTAGAACAATCATGATTTCGATAGTATCGATATTGTACGCTGCCCCTATTTGGGGCAAAACTGTATCCATCAAGCGAAACCTCGGTAGACTAACAAGCACAGGAAGACGCTATTACGAGTTGTGTCAGCTTACCGTACCGCGAGCTACGAGGCCTTGTGTTGGCCGGAGTGGCCCCAATAGACTTATTAATCAAGGGGCGCACTCTTCGATTCACGGGATTGAGTCGAAATGATGCCAAGGAGATCATCCGCGCAAAGTGGAGTGTCAGATGGCGCGTGGGCGCTACCGCAGGATGGACTAAACGTCTTATAGGTGATCTGAAGAAGTGGTTGGAGAGACAACATGAGGAAGTTGGTTATTTTATTACCCAAATGTTGTCTGGTCATGGCTGCAATAATCATTACTTGCACCGTTTTAGGCGACGTGATTCCCCACAATGTATTAATTGTGTTGCTGATGACACTCAGAAACACTTCTTTCTTGGGTGACCTAGATGGATTGGGAGATGGATGCTTGGCATCGAGGATGTTACGCTGTACCAACCAGTCAGAATAGAATCCAATTGGAATGAATCAGAATGGAATCCATCCAATAACAATTAGAATGGAATCCATCGGACCATCCGAGTTCCCCCCGTGGGGAAAAACGCCCGCCAAGTGACGTTGCCGTAGCCACAACCACCCCGTCCGTTCCTAGCCCTGATGGGCTCTACCGGAGGTCGTCTTTACCTCGGTCTGATAACACCACAGTCATTAAAATCCATCGGACCATCCGAGTTCCCCCCCGAGGGGAAAACGCCCGCCAAACCACCCCCTCCGTACCTGATCCGTCGGACCAATCGGAATATATCAAATCTGGACCATTCATGTGATTACTTCGACTATTCCAAGTAATGATTAGTACTGATATATTATACCATCCAGCCGGCCTCCGTGGCGCGAGTGGTAGCGTCACAGCCTTTCATCCGGAGGTCCCGGGTTTCTTGTCCCGGTCAGGTATGGAATTTTTCACACACGCTACAATTCATTCATCTCATCCTCTGAAGATATACCTTAACGGTGGTTCCGGAGGTTAAAAAAAAAAAAAAAAAAAAATATATGTATATATATATATATATATATATGTACCAAACATAAAACACGTCAGTTACAAGATATCGTTCACGCTACCACTCGCAAAACAACAAATTTCTACCTTTCTATAATTCATAATTATTACGACCGTTAATACAATAAATTTGCCGGTTTTAATGAAGGAAATTATCAACATTCTATAATGATCGCAATTAATTGACTGAAACCAATTGCATTTCTTTTTATAAAGTAATATTAAATAACAACGAAAATGGACATCATATTTTTATATTTAAGAACCAGATGAAATAATAATATATTAAAAACATTACGTTATCGTTTTAATCAGATTTTTATAAATTAATTACGAATAAATAATTTTTTTAATTTTATTACGTAGAAGAAATTACAAACATTTCAACTTGCATCTTTCTGTCTCCTATCGGGTAAATAAAAAAAATTAGTATTATGAAATTGCGGTAAAATTGTTCAAAAGGATATTGCTTACAATATGAAATATTTCACATTTCGTTTCCTTTCTCTTTTACCGATAATAAAACATATATGTATAAAACTGTTCTATTTTTCCGCAACAGGTGACAAAGGTTCTATGGTCAATGAAAAATAAAATTGCCTCAGGAAAATAAACACACACACAAAATCCATTTCCGGCTAAGCGCTTACATTCATTACTTTATATTCTATATCTGTTACCACTTATTCGAGTAATATATACATTAAAAGTATTCTAGACCTTTCAATAGCAAACACAATACAAATTAGAAACATCTAATCGACTTTTTTTACAAGAATTATAAATACATTAATTATTATTTATGTTTGTCTTAAGTCATTTGACTGATTTGATGCAGTTCTCCAAGCTTACCTATAAAGCGCTAGTCATTTCATTTCGCTATACCCACAACATCCCTAACAATTTGTTTTCCATATTCCACAGCCTGCAAAATATCACCTGTCCCTCCATTATCAAAGCGACTATTCCAGGATGCCATAAGATGTGGCCTATAAGTCTCTTCTTCTTTTAACTATGTTTATCCAGATGTTTTTTCTTCATCAATTGGCGTAACACCTCTTCAGTTGTCACTTTATCCACTGATCTCATTTTAACACTCTCCTTTAGCACCACATTTCACCAAGCTTTTAATCTTTTCTTCTCAGGTGTATTCTGATCGTAAAAGTTTCATTTCCATGTACTACGCTCCTATTGTGTACATTAAAAAACGTTTTCCTGACGTTTAAATTAATGTTTTTATCCTACTTTCTAAAAAAAAATTTTAAAGGATATTCGATATTATAATCCTACATAAAAACTATCTATAAACTCCAAGCAGATTTCCAAATAAGATAGTGCAGTGAGAGAATAATTCGTAAATAACCAACACGATATCAAACTTCCTCACAATAATTTATTTAACCATACAAAAAAAAACAAACAATTAACGAAATCTACATGAAACAATTTAAATTTTCACGCAGTTCAATGGCAGGACCGATCATGACCCGATCACCGATAGGAACTACGATACGCAATTGAGTCAATGAACAGTGTCCTCGTCTTGCTTATATACTAATATCTACTTTATTTATTAATACAATTAATTCCAAACAATATAAATAATTATATTAATTATAAAACTAAACTTTATCAATGAAAATTGCAAAATAAAAATTCATTCTTCTGTAAAAATAGTAATACAAACAGAAATACAACCTTACTGCTTCTAGTAGTTACCATAAATTTCTGGCAACTTCGAATGGACATGATTACACACAACAAAGACTGAATTATTTTAATATTATTAACATAAAAATGAATAAATATTAACTATAAAAATGAATAATATAACAAAATATTATTAACATAACAATTTAACAATGTTTATCACATTAATTAGTTATATATTTATTTTGTGAACTTCAATATTTATCGGGAGTTATAATAATTTCGATAAAAATTTTTGTACTATAACAGTAGCTGTGTTATAGTCTATGGCGGTAAATTTTCGAAGGCGGAATTTTTTTCCGCGGCCACTAAAAAAGTAGTATCAACTACACCGAATTTTTTATCTCTGTATTCGGTTCTCGATAATGGGCCCCAACGCAGTGGCAGCGCCGGCCGGTCGTTCAGCCTATAGGCGGCCCATTTGTAAATCCGTCATTGTAAATACCAACTTCAAAACATAGATAACTTTTTATAAGTTCATATGTATTAAATGGAAGACATTAGTTGTATTCTTTAAGCTGGTTATTTCCTATTTGTTGGAAAAAATATATTTTTTTATTTTTAAACTTCTATTTAAATGCGGAGACAAGGAGTCCACTGTGAGCTTTCCTTTTAGATCTTTTGCCAGTAACTGGTAAGGTTCTGTAATTTGTATTCAAGATAAGTTCAATTCAAGGAAATTGTGAGTGGATGATCAATGTGATTTTTCCCCAGGCAAGAGCACAGAAGATGCTTTTTTCAAAGTTATGGACATTATTTCCTCTAGTCTTGATATGTTTTAAGTCTCTTTTTGGTGGCCCTCTGTTCTGCTTCTGTTTCAGTTTCAGAATTGGAAAATGAAATCAATTTAATATTTAATTATTTCAGCAACTGAGTCATTCTTCTGGACAGAGATTAATGACTTAAATTTTTGATGGGGTTAAGTCTACCCAGTGGGTGTCACATGGACACTAATGCAGATGATGGGCTTCTTTCTACTGGTTAAAAAAGATTCAAGGAATGAGATCAAATTCAGAGTAGTCCAGACCTATAAGATACTCCAGATGTAGGGTCAAAAACATAAGATGATGTTCAGTCCACAGAAAAGCCAAAATGATTGCTCAAAGATCAATTAGCTGACAGACAACAAGCTTTTATGTCGATGGCAGGTCATCCAATTAGGCAGGTTCCACTTCAGAAAAATAGGTGTTATCCTTGATGAGAATCATCAGTTCAAGGAACACTTTCAATACATATCCGTGAAGGTGTATAAGGTTTTCTTTGATGTCAATAAGATGGTCCATCTTTGGTTTTTTTTGTCGATGATGAAGGAATGCCATTTATGCACTTCAACCACGGGGTCATCGTGGGGTGTGTCAGGCTTGGACCCAGGCCGCTCTTCGACCTGGGCTAGCAAACAGGCTAACAGGCTCTGCCAAGGTGTTGTTAGGCATAATGTGACCTGCCTATACCGACTAAACTTTCTCATCGCTCTTCTCCGCCCCGAGACCGGACCCGCAATTAAGCATGAATTCAGTCTCAGGGGGATTGCTCGACCTCTTCTCTTGAGCTTCCTTTCCTCTCGCTCTGCTCCTGAAACATTAAAAAAAAAAACAAAAGTCCCACTCACTCACTCAATCATTCTATCATCCATTCTCTCCTCTCACACAACATTTTGCTTTTAACACCTTTTCTTTTAACATGAAGAAAAACATCCAACTACTCACCCATCCATACAGTCATCCACACACCACCTGCACTTTTTTTTTGTTATTGTTAGTGTTTATGTGCTCGTATGTGTTTATGTAAGTGTTACATTTTTGTGAGTGTAAGTGTGCGTGCGTGATAAATGCACTGTCCCCATGCGTCATCATCCCCGCCCATCCTCATATCGAGGACGCACGGAGACTCAGCAAGAGAAGATGGTCCATCCTGATTGGGAATTAAATTTTAGAACAATGCGTGTTCTTTACAAAGGTGTTTTTGAGGTTGTAATACTGCATGCTGCACCTGGACTCATCGAATGGGGTATAAATGTTATAAGAATATTTTATTGAGGGCCCAGCATCTCCTACTACTGTCAGTGATTGATGGCTATTAGAAATGTCTTCCAAAAGGCAGTCCTTCTTATTGCAGATGTTAAGGCTCTTAGAATTTCAAAATCCTCCCACAGAAATAATTTAAGACCTCAACACAAAATATTGAAAGATTATGGGGGAACACAAAATGATAAAATAAGCTACACCGTGAGTAGTGAATGAATTGTATTTAACAGAATTTCTAAGTTAAAAATGTGTCACCAAGGTTGACATGCATTGATTCTAAGTAATAAAAAACTTCAGGATGCTCCCCTGAAGTTTTGTATCAACTTATATATCTTGCTCATAGAATAGAGTATGATTATTCAAACATCAAGAATTTTGTTCAAAATTCACCGTAAGAGTCCACAGAACTGGAAGGCATGGCAAAATTAACAAACTATGTTTACAGTTCTACACATCACCCAATTTAAAAGTGAAATGAAAATGGGGGGAAAAAAAAAAATAAGGATGAATATTTCTTACAGAAACAATAATCAAATGTACATTATAAAAAAATGAGTGACCTCTTATTAACTCATAAGTATAAATTGTTACAATAATGTGAAAGTAATAATTTATGTAGTCCACAACAATAAAAACTGCAATACAAATTTACTTACAGACGACTTAAGTCTATCATAAGCAATTAGTTTATTTTCAAATATATTTACCTCTTTTTACTATTTTTTCAGATTCATTTTAGTTTACTGTATCAGTTTGCTTCCCACTTTTTATCTCATGCAACAGAGATCAAAACTAACTCCTGAAGTCTTGGTATTTTGAAACCATGCGACTTCTTCTTTTAGGGGTTTGTGAAAATTTTGGGTTTATATGTCCAAATGACAAATAATCTCTAACCTCAAGAAAAGAATCTAAAGTATTATGGGCGAAATTGAGCTGCAATTATGTGAGAATATCATCAATAATTTTGTTGACAGAGAAAGCAGCTTCACAGAGAAGATATTTTTTTCACAATTAACTATTTACACGCACTTTCTATTCATCTGTAATTTTTTAATAAATTATGATTTTTGAAAACATATTAAATCTTACTTTTAATAATGTTTAAATGACTCTTTTCTTTATTTCAAAAATTGTTTTTCCTTTATTATAAGTATAATATTAAGATGTCATTGAAGAAATTGAAAAACCTTGCCTTTTTAAATAAGCACAAACTAAAATAATATGAAATTCAAACCGGTTTTTTTATTTAAGTTTTCTACAAGCGGATGTCTGTAAATAATTTAATAGGTTGTGGTCTCCTTGCATCCAACATTTAAATACAACACAATTTGGCTTATTTTATTTTTAAAATGTTCTAACTTCAGGGAAAACAAAACTGTGGCTTGTCAGTGTGGTGGTAGTATGGTAAGAATACTGCCTTTTAGATCAGTTGCCTGTATGGTTCTTTTGTTTTTAAAAACAATTCATCCATTCCATATTCCTCATAAAAACATACTCATAAAAACTTGTACAGTCTCAGGTTAACCATTCCTGAGATATGTGGTTAACCACCAAAGAACACTGGTATCAACAATCTGATTCTGAAATCCATGTAAATGTAACTGACTAGTTTATTAATAACAATTTTGTCGCTAATAATTTTGTTTAAATATAAAAACAGTGTATACAAATTACACTGCTGAAATAGTTAAAAATTCTTAATTTTTATTTGAACAACAAAAATAAATTTATTGCCACAGAATTCGGGATAAAGACTGCAATGCCGTATGAAATAATCACAATCCAGGACCTTTGAAATTAACATTTTTATTAATATCTTTTTTATAATTGATTTTAATACTAAAGTAAGGTCTTATAAAAGTGAAATTCAACAATATAAAATTATCTTAATTTCTAATAACCAAAATTATATTATTATTAAATTACGATTATTTCAAACTATGATTACTACACAGCAGATATTACTATTTATAGCATAGCGTAAACAAAGTTACTATTATTTTTCTGTGAATCATTCATAATAACGTTTTACTTTTTGAGGTGTTTGTAATATTTAGAATTTCCTATAGAGTATATGTGAATTATACAATCTGTTCCATAAAATAATACATGTGCGTAAATTAAAGAAAAATATGTCAATTTGTGGTTTCTGACGAATAATGAATGTAATTAGATAAAACTGCGGTAATAATAATGACATTATTTTACCTTGTATTTCCTCTTTCCTGCTATGTAATATATATATATATATATTACATAGGCATACCAATTCATTGTTACCGAATACTATTAGAAACAGACAAGAGGTGTGCAACTGATTAATATAAAGTTTTGTATAATGAATTTTATTTACTTATTTATTTTAATTTGTTTATTTATTACAACAAATGCTGAGGATCATGAAGATGAAATGTATTCACTTAATGGTAAGATATAAATATATGAATGGATATATTCTTAAAATTTTACAATTAATAAAAAATAATGATATAAAAGTAACAATTAAATATGGTTAACGCTTCTTAATTAGTGAGTTAAGCAAGACCATTAGTAAGTTAAGTAAGTCCAGATGGTCACAGAGTTTATCAATTGATAGGTGAATAAATTATAATTTTATGTCTACTAAAAATTGTAAACTTATATATTTAAAAAAATGGGCTGAAAACCTATTACCAATCCATCTGGGCATTCTACAAACCAGATCGGTTTAATATTTTTTTTTATTCTGTTTGAAATGACCAACAAATATGTCATCAAGGGTAATCAGACCTCAAATTTGAGTCTCCTCTGAGAATTCCTCATTTATTCCTTAATAGAGTAACTTTTGGGGGTTATTACTTACAGGAAAAATGTCCATTGATAACATATCTGCAAGTTATTCCGAAAGAATTAGTCATAATTCTTGTATGCACATACACATGTTTCACATAAGCTGATGAATAATAGCCAATTAGATCATTAAATTTATAGTTTGTATATCTGTTAACAAAATTCAACATTAACTAGGTTACAGTATACATTGGAAGTTTTTTATAAAGAAAAGATTACATGTAATATTTAGAAACCTTTATTTTCATGTTTTTCTGAGATGAAATGTATTTACATACTAAACAATTTTAAACTTATTTCTTCAATCTGAAATTTCACCCACTCATACGGAATATTTTAATTCATAAGCAAATAAAAATTTCTTTTTTTTCCCTCACAATGGTTTTTTTTTTACGTTATGTAATAGTAACTGTCCATGTTTAAACTATATAGTCATGTTTAAACATGTCTGGTTACTTAATACAACATCGGACATATTACTAGACATTAGTATCACTGCAAGTAATCAGTGTGTGTCCAGTTATTGTGCTATGATGATGTCGTTTCGTTTAGATTGGTAAATTGATTCAAAGGAGAAAGGCATTTAATTTTTGCTACTGAAAACGATTGTTCATAATCCTTGGCATTGCAATAAAAAACACAAGATCATATTATATCTTTCTGATAAAAATGATAGATCTTTTATGAATCTTCATTAAAAAATATAAATTTGTTTTCCTTTAAATAATAAGCAAGACTGTAATAATAAATTTAAGATTAAAGGTGATCAAGTTGAACTTTTGACTCGTTTGTTATTGATAATAATCGCTAATGGATCACTAGAGAATAGTTAAAAAAAATACCTCTGATGAAATTGACAAATTATCAATACCTTATTTTTCTTGTAGCAATATTCATATCTGTGTAGTAATTTAATATGTATGTTATCAATCAATTGATTGGTTTGACACTATTCTTTTCTGTTGTGTGGTATTCTTTTAATGAAAAAAAATAGTTTTAGTTTAGTTCCCCACCTGATTTTGTAATACAAGGCTGCTAATCTAATTCGTCTTCAAATTATTCTATTGTAAATTTTCTCCTCTACTATTTATATTCTTTTTGAATTTTACCTCTAAACCTCTTTACTCTTTCTTTTTGTTTCTCGTAATTCCCACGCTTCACTGCCTTAAGATGTTGTAATCATCATATAAGTATTGTCATGAATTTCTTTTTAATTCTAAGATTTATTTTTAGTAACAGTTGATTTTTAATTTGCATAAGTAACCTCCCCTTGCTTTAATTGCTTTCATTTGATCTCTATATTATGAGTTAGAGGTCATATATCGGATGTAATTAAAAAGTGTATTAGATTTGAACTGTATCTGATTACCTACTATAATGTTATCCATTCACTTATAAATATATATGTAAATTTTAAATATTGAGGTGCTCGATATATGTTATTAAGTAGTATTTCTATGATCTCATTGTATTGTTCATATAATTAGTACAGAAAAATAAATTTGTTTTGTTGCTAAAAAATTAGTTATCGGATTACTATTATATCTGTTCTTTGGGGTTGAAACCTAATTTTTTTTTATAACGTAAAGTAATAAAAATTTATATAACTTTTCCTCATATATATATATATATATATATAGCTAAGGTGTTAAAATCTGACTGACTTCAACATTATTTTTTAATTTTTTATTGTTGCACTTTTAATATTAAGATCAGTTAAGTTTGTTTTCTTTTTTTTTTTTTAGATAACGAGAACGTATTTCTTCCTCGTAATATTCGGAACCTCCTTTTGACACCAAACTGTAAATCAAGATGTCAAGCAGCACTTTATATCGATGGTGATTATGTAACACAAAAACACAAATGTCGATGCAAATCTCAATCTGGTCGAACTGAATGGCTTCGTTGATGGAGTGTTAAAAAAATAAAACTTATTTAAAAATAATAATTCACAAATTTATTTAGACAAAGAATGTATCAATAATTAATTAAATCTCATTTTATAAATTACTTTATTTATTATTTAAAGAATATACCTCGTATAATAAATATGTCACAAACGTTAATGTTTAAAGAAAATACTCTTATCATTTCTCCACAGTTATACTAATATTAAAATTATGTGTAATTAAGAACTGCACATCTGCATAATAAATGGTAAGTTGAGTATCAAATTTTTTTTTTTTTTTTTTTTTTTTTTAACCTCCGGAACCACAGTTAAGTATTATATCAGAAGATGAAGATGAATGATATGTAGAGTGTGTGAAAATGCTATGCCTGACCGGGATTCGAACCCAGAACCTACGGATGAAAGGCCGAGACGCTACCACTCACGCCATGGAGGCCAGCTGAGTATCTAATTTGGTCTTTTAAGATGTAACTGTTACTTGGCTTTAAACATACTATGGGATCAAGTTACTTAGTAAATAGTAGTTAAGTTTTAATTTTCTTATAAAATTTTTAATAATAATAAAACATTTTTTTTATATTTTAAAAATGAAATGCGACAAATAATTCTGAGAGTCACTAGCAAATGCTTTAAAACTACAATAGGGCTTTATAACATATAAATGTTTATAATTTGCATTGTACCTACTGTTGCTTTTTTGGAGGATTTTCCTTGCAATATCTATATAATATAATCAGTACATCTCTATACTGATTAAAATGGTAATCCCATTTCTGGAGATGGACCTGAATCTCTTTCTGGAATACTCTTTGAGTTACATTGTGGTGATATTAGCAACATTAGAAAGACTTTCTCTTTTCATACAGTCTTTAATTTTGCATTTTCTCTCAGATAAATAAGTAGGATCCCCTAATTCAATAATTTTGCTTATTTTATTGATTATTAATTCAGTATAACTAATTTTTTTTTTTTTTTGTTAATTATAATTTCTGTATAACTTGTGTGTGTTCTACTGGTAACTAGCATCCCAACAACAGGGCAGAAAATCCAAGTAATACCAGTGTTTCAAGGTAATTATGTTACAATATATTCTAACACGTGCACAGATTCATGTATTATCCCTTTTTAAACATCCTATATATTCCAAAATAATTAATGGGGTTACAGTTTCTAGAGGAAAAAATATCATTTTTTTATATAATCATTTTTTTATATAAGACACTAATACAAATAACGTAATTCTTGAAATAAAATTAAAAATGATTATCCCATTAATGAAGTTAAAAAAAACTTCATGAAAGTAAAAGTAAGCTACTAATACACTAACAAAATTGCAGAAAACATATTAAAAGATCAAAATAGAAACGTGTACCTACACTGATCACATAAACAAATTTTATAATTAATAAAAAATCAATCTGTAAATGAAAAAATAATACCAAATATATAAAATTGGTTGTCATTAATATAATTATTTATTTCTTAATAAAAGATCTATACGTTAACAAAACACATGTTTTAAAACTGGATACAAGAAACATTTCATTCTTAAAAAGAATATAATATATATATATTATTTGTAAAAGTTATGAAAAATTAACACACTTATATAAATTTAAAATAAAATTGAATTAATAAACCACCAGGCACAGCTTAAAAGTAATGTTAACTTAACCTGAAATCAATAACAAGAAATTATATGATGGGATGTTTATATACAACCTTGTTCTTATAAATTAACCAAAAACGTTTCCTAGTTATCTGGTATGATTTATTCATAATGTGACGTGGATGAATGATTCGTATTTAGCACTATATCGACTTCCCCACGATTATTTTAACAATACAATCACGGTCGCCAATTAAAGTGAGAAGATAATTCGCATATAACCAACACGATATCAAACTTCTTCACAATAATTTTATTTAACACAATACAAACATACACTTACAACGCTTAACAAAATTTACATGAAACAGTTTTAAGCTTCGCGGAGCATAACGACGTCGGCACGTCACACGACTAAACCAATGAATGAACCAATGCACGGGTCTCTCAACCCGTTAATATACTGTTAATTATTTTTTTCTAAAAAATACCAGGAACATCGATTTGCTTCTATTACAAATATCTTCATTAATACAATTAACTCTAAACAATATAAATAATTACTTTAATTACAGAACTAAACTTTATAAATCAATTGCCAAATAAAAACTCATTCTTAAGTAAAAATAATAATTCAAATAAAAATTCAACTTTACTGTTTTTAGTCGGATCCAGTACGTACTATCTATAAGATTCTAGTAAGTTCGAAATCTGACCACTAGACAAAGACTGAATTATTTAAATACTATTAATATACAAATGAAATAATATTAACAAAATATTATTATTAATTATAGAAATGAAAAAACATTAACAAAATACCATTATTAACTTAATAATTTAACAATGTTTATTATTTTAATTAGTTATATATTTATTTTGTGGACTTCAATATATTTTTGGGAGTTATAATAATTTTTATTAAAACCTTGTATTACAACAAATGAAATACAACACTCTAGTGCATTTCTGTGATAAATAAGGTAATCAATATAAACTTGGTATTAAGACATTTACCATATTATTTTCTTGTTTTTTTATCTTCTCCAACAACTTGGTTTGAATAATGATTTTCTGTACTACAGATTTATCAGAAATTTTATTACAGTATAAAAACATGAATGAAAACAAACACAATCAAAAAGAAAAAATAAACTAATACAACATTGTAATACCAATAGACATATTCAATCAAAAACAATTAATAACTGTCAGTGTTGAAAATTAATCGTGATTTCAATTGTAATGAAATCTCTCAATCATGATTTCATCTCACTGACACCAAGCAACTATAATACCTCAATATATACGGGCAATGTATTCAGTAACAGGCAATGATTACTGGTTTACATGAATTAAGGACCCTAAAAGAAGGTGGCATGGCAACTGATGAGTAGAAGTGAAGGTTTGATCTCTTTCGAGCTGTCAGGTAATAATAATTGGCGGTTACATCTCGCCTAATTATGATCTGAGGAGTTATGCAGCATTAATGACTGCTTACATACAATTACGAGTACTAATAAAAGGAATATAATTATGGAAGATTTCAGTTGTAAATCTTGACTGACTGGAAGCAATTACAATAATCATTGCGATGAGATATTGACTGATCTTATGTTGGCAACAGGATTGTACTGTATGAACGATGGTACACCCACTTTGCATGCGTGTGGCCGTGCTACAGTTCTTGATTTGACCTTACTGGACGAAAGATGGAGAAATAGCTCTTGCTCCTGGCACATTTTAGACGATCAAATCACCATTAACCTCTTATTAACTCTTAAGTATAAATTGTGACAATAATATGAAAGTAATGAAATATGTAGTCTACAACAATAAAAATTGCAATACAAATTCACTTACAGACGACATAGTTCTATCATAGGCAATTAGTTTATTTTCAAATTTATTTACCTCTTTTTAAAATTTTTTTCAGATTTATTTTAGTTACTGTATCAGTATGCTTCCCACTTTATCTCATGAAACAGAGATCAAAACTAAATCCTAAAGTCTTGGTATTTTAAAACCACGCGACTTCTTCTTTTGGGGTTTGTGAAATTTTGAGTTAATATGACCAAATGACAAACAATCTCTAAGCTCAAGAAGAGAATCTAAAGTGTTACGGCAAAATTGAAGTCCAATTATATGAGATTATCAATAATTTTGTTGAAGAAGAAAGAACTTCTCAGAGAGGTTATTTTTTTCACAATTAACTATACACGCACAATTTCTATTCAATTGTAATCTTTTAATAAATGATGATTTTTGTTAAAGTACTTTTAATAATGTTTAAATCACTCTTTTCTTTATTTCAGAACTTGTTTTACGTTTACGATATGAATAAAAAAATTAGATGTCAATGAAGAAATTGAAGCATCTTGGCCTTTCAGACCATGCTGCTTCAAATTTAAATGCTAATAAATGTCTTTTGGTATGAGCCTTTTTAAACTTCATTTTAATATAGAAACATTATTTTTTTTTTTTTGATAAAAAATTTGGTAACATTTCGAAGATTAATTTATGAACAAAATTAATTAATTAATTATGAACATTCAGGGAAAACAAAACTGTGGCTTGTCAGTCTGGTGGTATGGTAAGAACTCTGGCTTTTAGATCATTAGTCTGTATGGTTCTTTTGTTTTTAAAAACATTTCATCAATTCCATATTCCTTGTAAAAACATGCGTATAATTGTCCTTGGTCATAATGAAAGAAAATGTTTAATAATTTTAAGAAATGTAAGAAGTCAATGTTTCCAAGTCTAGTTTTCCTCAAGATCTTTTCTAGCTTTTTTTCGCCTAGCTGACCTAAACTATAAAATGCATCTGTAATATAAAAGTTTTATTTTTTTCTTCATATTTTCATTTTATAAGAACTAGTAAAAAACTCAACAGTGATGGAGAATTTGGGCTTCCTGCACTTCCTGGATATTTCCCCTAACTCCATTAGATATGAAAAAGTAAAATAGAATATTGCTGTATCAGAGTTTTTTTTTTCAAAAAGAGCTCTATCTCTTGTTTTGGTCCACTGCTACAAATTTACATTATTATAAATATGAACTGTTTAAAAACATTTATTTTGTTAATGAAGGCCAGAAAAATATTTAGTATTCATATAGTTTGAACACCCTTGCATCTAAAAATCATTGTCTATCTTGAATTAATTAAAATTTAATAATTGTCTGATAATTTAACAATTTATTGTCTGATTTTTCAAAATCAGATGTTAAATCTTCAAAGATAATCAAAATTTGGAATCAAATTATTTACCTACGTAAACCTTATATTTTAAACTCACTTCATGTATTTACATATTAATCTGTTAACTCGAACTGTTAAATTGCATCTTAGCATCAGAATATAATTATTTAATTAAAATTTATTTTTTGTCAGTACCACTTTTTTTGCTACCATAGTCTAGCAAATATATATATATATATATAATTCATAAGAACTAATTTTTACAAAACTTGTTACAAACATTAAAACTTATGTACATTATTATGCTTTATTAGAATTATTCTGCTCTTATAATCTGTAGGTATAAAATGAAATTAATATTTTGTAACCATTTGAGTATATTTTTTATTATTAATTATATATTTTTTAATAATTTAAATTAAAAGTATTATTTCCCTAAACCTGCCATTATACTCATTTTTTACTAATTTACTAATTTTCCTTCTTCTGTTCAAACTGCAAAATCACTGTAAGGTATTACTTCAGAGGATGATATGCCAATTGTAAATGAATTATTGTCTTGTACAGTCTCAGGTCAACCACTCCTGAGATGTGTGATTAATTTAAACCCAACCACCAAAGAACATTGGTATCAACAATCTGATTCTGAAATCCATGTAAAACTAACTGACTGGTTTATTAATAACAATTTTGTCGCTAATATTTTTGTTTAAATATAAAAACAGTGTATACAAATTACACTGCTGAAATAGTTAAAAATTCTTAATTTTTATTTGAACAACAAAAATAAATTTATTGCCACAGAATTCGGGATAAAGACTGCAATGCCGTATGAAATAATCACAATCCAGGACCTTTGAAATTAACATTTTTGTTAATATCTTTTCTATAATTGATTTTAATACTAAAGTAAGGTCTTATAGAAGTGAAATTCAACAATATAAAATTATCTTAATTTCTAATAACAAAAATTAGATTATTATTAAATTACGATTATTTCAAACTATGATTACTACACAGCAGATATTACTATATATAGCATAGCGTAAACAAAGTTACTATTATTTTTCTGTGAATCATTCATAATAACGTTTTACTTTTTGAGGTATACGTAATACTTAGAGTATACATGAATTATACTATCTCTTCCAGATGATAACACATGTGCGTAAATTAAAGAAAAATATGTCAATTTTTGGTTTCTGATGAATAATAATTTTAATTTGATAAAAATGGGTTAATAGTAACATTAACTTATCTTCCAGTCCTTATCATCATTTCCTCTTTCTTGCTACATATATATATATATTACAAACCCACAAAAATTCATTGTTAGAATACTATTAGAAGCAGAGAAGAGGTCTGGAACTGATTAATTTTTACATAATTAAGTTTTACATAATGAATGTTATTTACTTATTTATTTTAGTTTCTTTACTTATTATGACAAATGCTGAGGATCTTGAAGATGAAATGTATCATCTTAAGGGTAAGATATAAATATATGGATATAAATAATGAATATATTATAAAAATTTTGCAATTTTAAAAAATAATGATATAAAAGTTACAATTAAATATGGTTAACGCTTTCTTATTTAATGAGTTAAGTAAGAGGCTAATTAGTAAGTTAGGTAAGTCTAGATGGTCATAGAGTTTATCAATTAATAGATGAGTGAATTTTAATTTTATGTCTACTAAAAATTGTAAATACATATTAAAAAAACTGAGCTGAAAACATATTACCAATTCATCTGGGCATTCTACAAAACCAATCGGGTTAATTTTTTTTATTCTGCTTGGAATGACCAAATTGATGCTTGATGACACATCTGCAGGTCATTCCGAGCAGAATAGAAAAGAATCAGCCAAAACCGTGCAGTAGAATATCTGGACATATTAGAAATAGGTTTCAAACACATATTTTACTTGTGGTTGGAAAAGAAAGAGAAAAAAGTTAAATGTGAGATGTGTTGTATAGGCTGGAATAGGTTTTAGCCAATTCTTTTTAAAATATATAACACTACTTTGCAATAATAAGACTGCAGAGCGGCATGGGGCCACTACCTTTATCTAAAAAAGTAAAACAGTATAAAAAAATAATAGATATAAAATCTCTCAATTCAAAATGGTTTATCTAATTTTTATAGCTTCTTTCACAATAAAACAGTGTGACAGATTTAAGGTCTTGATTCAAAATGGTTTATCCAATTTTTGCAGGTTCTTTTGCAATAAAACTATGTGACAGAGTATTTTTACAATAATGATTAAAAAAGTCAAAATAATTTTAGAAATATTTATTTTATGAAAAAAATTTACATAATTTCAACTGTAAATTAGATTTTTTCCTATTGTTTTATAAAATTTCAAGTAAGCACTATATTGTTCTTGATCAGCAATATTTTGAACGTTTATTTGGTACGATGTTTAAATACAAACAATAATCACCAAACAATGGGATTTAAGAAATTGGTATGCTTCGACATAATTAATCATAATTTCAAACAAAATTTGATTTTATAATAAAAATTATCATTGACAGGTATTAAAATTAGATATATTTAAAATATTAAAACTTGGTGTTTTTTTAATGACTGCCACCCAATTAATGTTCACCTTCTTGAACTACTGTTTAAGTTGAGATGCAGGATTTTCAATAAATGTCTGTACTTAATCTAATAATTTGTTATCACTTACTGTAGATTTAGGCCTCTTTGATTTTTGGTTACTTTTTTATGTTTTCATTTTCTTCAAACCAACAAACTGTTCTTATAGCCAATGTAGAATTCAATAATCACAAACTTCTCCACTGTATAATCTAACCCAATGATCACATCTCTGTCTTTATTATTGAGTTAAATACCTCTCATATTCAATGAGTTTCAGATTATAAAAGCAAAGAGGGCAGAAAAAATCAGTTCACTGATTACCAAAAAAATGTAAAGATATTAGGTTTATTTATTTTAACCATTGTAACAAATGCTAAAGATTTAACAAAAATGTCAAGAGAAAACACATATTATATGAAATAATGAAACATCTAAAGGAAAGTCCTACAGAAATAAAGTTAGCCTCAATTTAAACATGGTAAGAAAGATATAATCTTTGTACAGCCGATCCGATTTATTCTATTTCAATTTTTTAAATTCTAATTAAGGTTTATCTTAAATACATTTTTATCCATACTATTGTTTTAATCATAGATTTTATCTTTTTCTTTAATTTGTTTAAATTATTTGTCAACTAAATATTTATAAAAATTAAATTAATCAGTTTTAAAATATCGGTATTATAATACGTGAATAAGGTGGTTGTTTTATCTTCACAAAAAATTTAAAACTTTATTTTTACTATTTAATATATCTTTCAATAAATTTAAAAAAGGCTTGCAATTAAGTTTTTTACTAACTACATTGAAGATATTTAATAATTTAAAGCAATCTACACTACAATAAGTTTCTTTATAAAGAAAAGATTACATCTAATATTTAGAAACCTTTAAAAATAATAATAAATTAATACAGCATATAATAACATTCATTTATCCCCATCGCTGTTATATCACTGTTTATGCTCTTAAATGTAGTGAAATGATGAATTCATCTGCGACAAAATTTATTTTCTTTCAAAAAAAAAAAACAAGTTTTTTTCTACATAAATTGTGGAGAAATTAATTGTAAGAAGATTGATGTACAATTTATGTTTACAAAATGTATGATTTATCGCCAATTTAACAACGTTATTGTACATCAAACATAAAAAAATGTGTTTTTTGACCCTATTTTATGGTGTTTTACATGGGATATCTTATAAACTAAAAGAGATACAGTTCTGGGACCTATTTTTTTTCGATTTCCCAGCTCAAAAACCATAAGAAAAAATTGAATTTGTCCCTTAATTGACCTTCCTATAATTTCACAACCCTTAATTTACCTGGAGGAACTGAAACTCGACGATGTCTTTCACTCTGTATAACTCGCTAACGAGGCGTTTTCGGACCTATGTTTACATTAACTTTTTTCTTATTTTTAGCCTCTAGGATGAGTTGTGAAAGTATTGCCCTATCCTTCTGAATCACTCTGTATACACAATAAACTATATATATTGTAAATGTACATGATTGTGAAATTTTAAAATTTCACAATTTTAAAGTAATTGTTAAGTAATTATAAAAAAGCAACCGATTTCACAATGCTACATTTTTGTTTTTTTGAACAAGTTACAGCCTTAGAGACAGTTACATCTAAATAATATACTCATATGACCTTTATTACGCCCCTACAATAATAGTTAAAAATTAGTTGTGTGCAACGATAGTTATATTTGTATTTTTTTTAAATGTGTGTATAGACATATCATAAGTGAAAATAATAAAAATGGGACGTAAAATTTTCTTTTTTTCTTAAGTTTTTTCAGTAAATAAAGTTGATGTAGTTAATTTATAAACTGATTTGTAATTCCTCTGAATTTTATTTTAATTTTTTAAATAAAGAAAAGCTTAAATATTTTGAAATAATTAAAAATAAAATACATGAAAATAATTTCTTTTGTAAGAAAAAATTAATGGCTGCCATGATTTTTCATCTATAATTTTTTTTAATAGCTTAAAAAAATTTAAATAGGAATATAGTATTTACAAAAGTAAGCTGTTTTTATCCTATATTTATTTAAAACTAAATATTTAACAAATCAGAAGAAAATAAACTTCTGTCTACTTTTTAAGAAAGATCACATTGTAATTAAGGCTATCGATCCAATGCATTCCAGTGAACACAGAAGTCTACTTCCAATTACCTTTACAAGCATCAAGCTTATTTTCACGTTTTTCTGAGATGTATTTACATACTTGATAATTTTAAACTCATTTCTTCAGTCTGAAATTTTACCCGCTTGTACAGAATATTTTAATATATATGTAAATAAAAATTTATGTTTTTCCCTCACAATGTTTTTTTTTTATGTTATTTATTAGTAATTGTTCATGATTAAACTATATAGTCATGTTTAAACATGTCTGGTTACTTAATACATCAGACATATTACTAGACATTGGTATCACTGCCAGTAATCAGTGTGTGTCTAGTTATTGTGCTGTGAAGATATCGTTTCGTTTAGATAGATAAATTGATTCAAAGGAGAAAGACATTGAATTTTTGCTACTGAAAACGATTCTTCATAATCCTCGGCATTGCAATAAAAAGCACAAGATCATATTATATCTTTCTGATAAAAATGATAGATCTTTTATGAATCTTCACTGAAAAATATAAACTTGTTTTCTTCTAAATAATAAGCAAGACTGTAATAATAAGTTTAAGATTAAAGGTGATCAAGTTGAACTTTTGACTCGTTTATTATCGATAATAATCACTAATGGATCACTAGAGAATAGTTCAAAAAAATACCTCTGATGAAAATAACAAATTAACAATACCTATTTTTCTTCTAGCAATATTCATATCTGTGTAGCCATTTAGTATGGATTTCATCAATAAGTTGATTGGTTTGACGCTATTCCTTTCTGTTGTGTGGTATTCTTTTAATGAAAACAAACTTTACATGTAGTTCCCCAGTTATCTAGTTTATATATTATAATCTTAATCTCCCCATATCCCTAAATTAACAAAACTTGATTTTGTAATACAAGACTACTAATCAAATTTTTCTTCGAATTATTCTATTGTAAATTTTCTCCTTTACTATTTGTATTCTTTTTGAATTTTACTGACCAACCTAATTTTAAAAATCTTTATTTAACAAGATATTTCTGAGATCTCTAAACTTCAGCTGCTCTGTCTGGTCTTCGCAATGTCAGGAATGGTCTCAAAACGTTCCCCTTTTAGCACATCTTTTATTTTTGGGAAGAGCCAGAAGTCCCAGGGTGCTAAATCTGGTGAGTAAGGCGAATGTGAACAAATAGGAACACTTTTAGCGATCAAAACTCGCGAATCAAAAGCGACTTGTGGCACGGCAAGTTGTCATGATGAAGAAGAAATGGGCCGTCGGCCCATTTTTTAAGTTTCTTTCTTCGTACATCGTTTCGCAAACGTTTGCACGGACTTGTAGGAGATGTTAAGTTCTTCAGCAAGCTCTCGAATAGTCATTCGCCTGTTCGAACGAACAAGTTTGGTCACTTTTTGCACATTTTCATATGTTTTTGAGGTCGAAAGACATCCCGACCGTTCCTCGTTCTTAACCAACTCATTTCCACTTTTAAATCGTTCATACCACTTGTAAACAGTCTTCAAAGTTACCACATTATCACCAT
>JAAAKQ030262297.1:0-10741 GCA_010016005.3 Zanna intricata | reverse complement strand
TATAATTAAATTATAAAAATAGTTATAAAGTTTAGGAGCCATAAAATCATGAGTTCTTTTGAAATACTTCTTATTAGAGCGAGTTATAATAATTTTACCACAATTTCTCCCAGACCTAACAATATAATTAAAATTAAGATGCAATGGTTCCTTATTACGCAAATAAAAGTTGTTTAATAATTTAAAAAAAAAAAAAAAAAAAAAAATAAATAGATATATAAATATATTTTTGTGGTCTTCAATCATTTGACTGGTTTGATGCAGTTCTCCAAGATTCTCTATCTAGTGCCAATCGTTTCATTTTGGTATACCTCCTACATTCTATATCCCTAACGATTTGCTTTACATATTCCAACCGTTGCCTGCCAATCCAATTTTGCCCATCTACCTGTCCTTCCAATATCAAAGCAACTATTCCAGGATGCCGTAATATGTATAGGAGACCTATAAGTCTGTCTCTTATTTTAATTATATTATTCCAAATACTTCTTTTTTCATCGATATACATATATATGGACACGATAACCAGAACGAAATTTATAAAGCAAAAAGTGAAACAGAAATTTATTAAAATATAGAAAAAATAAAAGACACCATTGACAGAAGAAGATTATAATTTTATGCAGATTATTCAGAATGAACGAAAACAGATTAACAAAACAAATATTTAACTTCTATAACAGTAGAACTATTAAAACAAACAAGTTTAAAGAAGTAGAAAACGGTCTTAAAGCATTAAAAATCTCCAAATAAACTGTTTAAATAAAGAAAAATTTAGAAAATTACTCAAAGAATCTAAGTTTCCAGAGAAGTATAGTAAGAAAGGACTGAGGAAGAAAAACAACAGCAAAATTAAAAAAAAAAATATTGGAAAAATAAAAGAAATTATAAACTATTATGCAAACGTGATCCTTGTAACTCGGATGAACAAGTAAAAAAAATTTAATTTGGACACCAAATTACTTCCTTGTACGCCAATTAAATAACATATAGGCATTTTTAAGAAAAAGTACAAAAATTTACAAAAAAATTATTTCATTAATAACTTCTGATATATTTTTTTAACTGCTTTTAATAATTTATTATTTATCATAAAAATCTTTTTACAATCAGAGGTTAAATATTATTAATAAATCAATATATTTAAATTAAAAAAAAAAAGTTAAAAAAAGGAGATGAACTCTGATTCGAACCAATATGCCTTCCCCATATAAGATTCAAATACTTCATTAGCTAAAATCTTATTTGGCTATAACTCTGGGACCAATGAAAATAAGTACCACTTTATGATATTTCATTGAAAATCTCTCAACAGAATTATTACCGCAGTTAAGAAAAAGTAAAAAAAATCTAAATTTTTTGGATTTTGGTTTTTTTTGATACTTTTGGTTTAGTTGATTACAATCAAAAGGGGAGGTGCACAATTAGATGTTACAACAATTCTAAATCCAAAATTCACCATTCTACGGCTAATCGTTTTTAAGTTATGCGTACATACGTTCGTACAAACGTCATTTTACGATACGATAAATTAAACAAAGCTGAATTTTATGCGAGGATACGTACGTACATATGTACAGATGTCACGCCGAATTTAGTCACAATGAATTCAGGATTGGTCAAAATGGATATGCCCGTTGAAATCTGAAACCGAAATTTTTCGCGATTACAATACTTTCTTGACCAATAGACTCCATAACTATGTAACTATAGTTTCAACTTGTATAGCGCATACTGCTTATTTAATACTTAAGTACTAAACATAAGAAATAATTTTAAGTATAATGAAATATATTAATGAATAATTAAAACAAAAATTCTTCTTTCTATACCTACTCTTCAAAGTATGATCATTTAAGTAATTTTATTTGTTTCTCAATTGAACAGGGAAATTTTACAAAGATATTAGATAAAAAGCGTACTACTACATATATATATATATATATACATAAGACACACACGTATGCACATACACATAAATAAATGTAGTTACGACAAGCAGTAGTGCCTAAGCGACGCCGCTTTGATTGGCAGGCGTCGGAGTTTAAATCGATACTGCAAGACACAAGATGGCCGACTGACCAGCCAACAACACAGCCTCCTAAATCTGTCCTGGACAATCAACAGATCTTTTATCTTCTGTTAAACTAGCCACATCCCATCCCGGTTTATCACGTTTTTAATATCTTCTACTCGTATTTTAACCCGTTAATATACTAGTTTGATAATGGAAATGGAATATTAGAAATACAAAAAACTGATGGAATAAAAATACAATTGGCAGATTTAACTTTTATATATATATATATATATAAATTTCACTAATATTTTTATAATTAAATAAAAACAGTGTAAGTTTAATTTTATAATAAATATATTTATAAAAAATTATATTACTCATAAATAAATAACTGTTTCTCATTAAAAAAAAGACAAAAGTTTCTCATTATTTTTTTTTTACGTTTTGATTAATACAGCATAATTTTATGCTACAAATTATCTAAATTAAAAAAGTCTGATGTGGACACTTCATGACCTCCTTGTATGTCTTTTTACAAATACAATTTTTTTTTAATGAAAAGTACATAAAATTTTATTTCATTAATAACTTCTGATATTTTTTCATATATATATATATATATATATATATATATATATTTAAAGAAAATTTAGAGAAAAAGGAGATAACGTCCGATTCGAACCGATGTGCTTTCCCCCATGTAAGATCCAAATATTTCACTAATTTTATTAATGATTTTCATTAAATAAAATAATAAAAATAAAATTTTCATTAAATTTTATTTGGCTAGGCTGTAACTCTGATACCAATGAAAATAAATATCACTTATGATATATCGTTGAAAAGCTCTCAATGAGGGCTTATTAGAACAATTAAAGAAAAAGTCCAAAATCATTTTTTTTTTTTTGATTTTGTTTCGGATACTTTTGGTTCATTGGATTAGTACTTTTGGTTCAAAAAATTATTTTTTGGTCAAAAAAAGGTGTGTGAAAGCTGCACAACGAGATGTTACAAAAATCCTAAATCCAAAATTTCATCTTTCTATGACTTAATCGTCTTTTGAGTTATGCGTGGATACATACGTACATATGTACTGACGTCACGCTTAAACTAGTCAAAATGGATTCAGGGATGGTCAAAACGAATATTTCCATTGAAATCGCAATATTTGAATTGAAAACCCAGATTTTTTTTGCGATTTAAATAGTACAAGTAAGTAATAATCCTAAAATAGGTTACTTGTTTATTTAAAAAAAATAAATAAAAAAAAAAAAATTTATATTTAACAAATTAATAAAATAACTAACTGGAATTAAATGTTGCATATGGGAAAAATATGCTATGGAATGCGTATTATGATTGTTAACAATCTTACTCAGTAGTTTCATAGTAAATTTCTAAACATAAATGAATAAATAAATATATAAGCTTACAAGATATATTATAAGAAGCTTACAAAAAAAAGCCATACTAATAAAAGTTTAAAATAACAAAAAAAAATTCTATTTTCACATAAATATTGACAATGAATGTTTTTAATAATTAAAATGCTATGAATTTAGTAATACATTTCAATTTAATGAAATCCATTCTTCAGGGCAGCACTTTTTTTTTTATTTTTCGTTTACTATTTAGCGTATCTCATTCAATATTATTACACGACTATCGAAAAAAAGGAGTTTACATCTATGACGATTCGTGTTGGAATCCTTACTTTACCGGAAGTGTCAAAGGCTGTATACATATATATCTTTATCTGTTTGCCTCCGGAACTACCGTAAGGTATTACTTCAGAGGATGAATGAGGATGATGTGTATGAATGTGAATGAAGTGTAGTCTTGTACAATCAGGTCGACCACTCCTGAGAAATGTGGTTAATTGAAACCAAACAACCAAAGAACACCGGTATCCACGATCTAGTATTCAAATCCGTATAAAAATTTTTACCTATACATATATATCTAAATTTTAAAAATTTGAAATAAGTTTTCAGATGAACGAGTCGTTTGTGATTGACTCTCATCTCAACACTTCATTCTGAACGATTTGGAAACCTTTTATTTCAAACTCTCTCTCTCTCCCCTTTTTTTGTTTAACCTCCAGAGCCACCTTCAGAGGATGAATGAGGATAATATGTATGAATACGTTTGGAGGTGTTTTCTTACAAATGATTTTACACGACTGCCCAAAAATGGAGTGTAATGTGTTTAGGGTGTATGTATTTACCAGTATGTTTGTGCCACCCTGGCAGCTCAACGGTTGAACTGGTTGTCATCCAAACGTTAATTATTATTAATAATTATTATTCAGCATTAAAGAACAATGTTTATTTTTGGCAGTTATGATTTTTAATATTTATCTCTTGTACATTATAAACATATAAATAAATTTTCATTTTCATTTAGTTAAAAATAAAAAAATTTGAAACTCGAAATTTAACTTAAATTTTCTTTAGGAACTATCATTTTATAAAAGTTTACTTTTTCATAAAAAAAAAGTTTTTTTAAAACTTTATTTTTTAGTAAAATACGGTTTTAAATAAATAGTCATGGAATTGTTTTTTTTTTTGTATCAGCAAAAATTGTGTATCAATTATTAATATTTCAAAATTTACTCTTATTTCACAAAATGGATGATATATTTTAAAAGGTTTCAGACAAAAAGAAAAATTTTACTCGTGTAAATTTCTAAGTACATCAGATATTTCACAAATACCATTAGGAAAGAAAATTGAAAAAAAACTTTAGTTAGGACTTCTGTCAACAGCAAACAGAATTGTAATCTTATTCGTAGTTTTAATTGGTCATGAAAATATGGTATTCTGATTGGATGTATATTAATCTAATCTGTTGGGACGGAGAAACTTATATGAGAACTGCGACATACTGGGACGAATGTATATTGTCATTTATATATTAACGTATTTTGATTGGTTGTGTATTAAACTAATCTGTTGGGGCGAGGAGATAAATTAAAATATATATTAGCTGAATAGCAGAATTGGAACATTTCGGAACATCATTTTTTAAAAATGATCTCTAATGGGTTTATTTTAGGCTTAAAGATGAATTAAAATGTGAAAAAGCAAAGTATGTAACATGTAATTGCTCAGACACACATTGAATATAACAAGGGCTGCCGTGTGAGAAGTAGTGATAGGCAGACTATGTTCAGTCTGTCAGCAGCAGCACCTTAACGATGGATACACCATTCTACTCAACCTTTCCTTAATTCTTAATCTAAAAAAAAGGAACAGCCATCCGGTTTTGAAAGGAAAGTCTTAAGAAAAATTGAGATTATAGTTTGAAATGTGAAGAATGCCAAGGTATAACCAACCGTTTTTTTCTATTACAGCCAAAGAAAATATTAACATAAAGAAAGGATCTTGGATAAATCAAATTATACTAAACACATTTTATAAAATAAACACAACTACAATCCCGATAACTTTAATAAAATATTCGGTATTTCTAACGACTTTTATAAAACCAGTACCCCGAAAATTTCAGTATACAATGCTATTATAACAATAAATTAATCAATAAAGAAATCAGATTCATGGACGATATTTTTTTCAAACAAATATTTAATAATTATCAAAATATCTAAACTATCTCCCTGTAACCATTAATTTTTATAAAAACACTGTACCTTCTTACATAACAGACACGACTAATATTGTACTATGACGACCAGTTGTTTGGGGTTTTTACATTTTATATTTTAACGTATTTCAATTTTTATAATCTCAAATTGAAGAATAATTTTTCGTAAGATCTTTTTTTTTTTTTATGATCGAATGACCGAACGTACTAGAAAAGAGAACTTGGACGAATTGTTGATAAGACTGAATTTCATTTTATTTATATATAAATAATTTAATATAAATCATTCAATACTAAAATAACTTCTTCGTCTTTGGAAGACAAGTATCAAGCAAGCAAGCAAGCTTTACCCGGAATATATAATATTTCAATTTAAAATAATAATAATAGTTTTTTTGTGTCATTACAGGTCTCCCTGACATTTACTATTAACCTGACGTGTTACTCTGTTCTAAGTATTATGAAAAAGCGATTCTGCACCTTGGACACCGATCCAATGTTACAGGTTCGTCTCCTTCCAACTCCTCTACGTCCCTTTAGGAATGGTTCTCCTAAAGAACCATTCTCAAAAGTTGATGCTGAATTCCTCTTAAAACATGATCCAAATACGCCAACTTCTTTCATTTAACAGTTGGCAGAAGCTCTCGTCCAACCTTGGCTCTTTCAAAAATTCCTTATTAGGCCTCCGTTCCCTTCATGCGATGCAAAAATTTTTCCTATGGAGGCATATTTTAAATATTTCCACTCGCTAATAGTTGACTTCACACCCGTACATCAACGTAGGCCAAATATAACATTTGACCATTCATTATCTAAGATTCAAATTCAAATTCTTATTGCAAAACATGGGATTCATTCTAAGAAGATTTACTCTAGTTATATCTCTATTGTTCATTTCTTTATCAGGATCCAGCTAGTTGGAGATACAGCAGTCCAAATACTTGAAGAAATTATTTGACCGGCTTATTCCACTATATGATCAATGACATGTAGATCTTCATGAGAATGTTGCTCACGGCTGAATACCATTGAATTTTATCTTTAATGAACTAATATTTAAATCCATAAAAAAAACATCTGATGTGTTAGTATTTGAAATTTATAATTGCAGAAAAGTTAAATTTCAGTTCTACGCAAGTTGCTGGAAAATTTAGCAGTATGGTGGCCAGCTTCTAAACGTTTGTAACCATAAGATTTCATCAAGATAGTTTAATTATTAACATATATAATATTACTATAAATAAGACTGATTTACATTACCAGTGTATTTTCATATATTAAGAAAAAAAAAACATAAAAGCAGAATTTGAGAAAGTTATTTAAAAAAGAAGAAAGATAACAGGTTTTATACAGACATTACTCGTACATACATACGTACGTACAAACACACACAAAGGACAGTACAAAATTAGGGATGAAGAAGGGAATGGAATGAAATGGTTGGCAAGCGTAAAGATTTAGTACAGGAAATGTGGATATGCTTTAGTTTGGTACTTTTCTTATTGTAATGATAATACCACATCGAATTGCTGCTATTCAATTTAAAGGCAAAATCTGTGACGTCATCAAACAGTCAATAAGATCCTCTTTCATTACCTTCCCTTCTATTACTCTTCCCCCTTTTTATGCTCTCACTCTTTCTCTCTCAAACAAATACTCCCTTGTAAGCTATTAACATTTAGTTGTTCAGTATTCTAGATAAATATATTATACAATAAAGCTTTCTAATTTACAAACACACACACACACACTTGTAGAATATTTAACTCTGATAAAATTAATATAAATACAGTCTATAAAAAGTAAATAAAAATGTTTAAAAATCGATTTTTTATTCAACCAAAATAGAAGAAAATCGTATTACCCTACATTACAAAAGCCTACTTTCTTAAAATCGTAATTCAATCGAATATTAAGTTATCTAAATCGATTTTTATGTACTTTTAAAGTTGTGAAATTCTTTTTGAAACACCCGGCACTTCTTAAATAACTACTTGAAAGTGAAAAATAAAAAATTAAGTAAATGCTTGTGCCTAAAAACGATTTATTTTTCGATATGAAACTGTTACGCGAATTATGTTGTTGGCCACTTTTGGAATTGCTGCAAAAAAAATTGAATAACTGCTATATTGGAGAGGATTGTCATAATTTGTTTTTCAATGCCTGATTTAGTTTTAAACTAAATCAGATTTCATCTCCTTTTTTTTAACTTTTCTTTTTTATTATAAAATATTGATTTTTTAATAATTATTAACCTCTGATTGTAAAAATGTTTTACGATATATAATAATTCAATAATAACAATAAAATATATATATATATATGAAAAAATATCAAAAGTTACTAGTTAATAAATTTTTATGTACTCTACATTTAAAAAAAAAGTAAATATATATATAATTCAAAAGGCGTGCAAGGATGTCATATGATGTCTACATCAGATTTTTTTTACAGATCCAAATGGGATATTTCGTGATTTTTTTTTTCTATATAATAGCTCTTATTTAATGTTAGCGTCTCGGCCTTTCGTCCGGAGGTCCCGGGTTCGAATCCCGGTCAGGCATGGCATTTTTCACACACGCTACAATTCATTCACATCATCCCTCTGAAGATATACTTAACTGTGTTAATTGAGGTTAAAAAAAAAAACAAAAAAAAATAGCTCTTATTTGTGCGCGCCAACTTATATCTGATATCAGCTTTACTTCATCCATAATTTTTAATATTATAAATAAATAAAAAGTTCTCAAACTCTATTGTTACGTTTTCAACATATTTTTCCTTTCAACTTTAATACTTAATTTGTTATTATTCATTTTATATTAATTTTTATTATTTTTGTTTTAATCTTATTTGGTTTTAAATTGAGTTTCTTTCCTTAAAATAAAGCCATAATATTACATTCTAACTGATTTTTGTCTTTGCTAACAAAAATAATAATATATATATAAAGAAAGAATTTGGATACCTAAAAAAAAAAAAAAAAAAATTAAAGGGAAGCATACAACTATAGTTTTAGCTGTCTAACTATGGTTCAGATAGGTAAAACAACAGTTGGTTAGCCGCAATTTCGGATTGGGCAATCAGAATTGTATCATTTTTCTTTTCACATCTAGCTTTTAAGGTGGTATAACAAATTAACATTAGTCACATTTGAAATTTTTTATTTTCTCTCCATCCACGCCTCCAAACATTCAAAAAGATTGAAATAGACATTCACTTTAGTGAATGTCTCTTTGGTGCAAGAAAGAATGTCGCAAATTGTATCCGGTTAAATTATAAAATCACGACTGCCAAAAAAAATTCCAGACAAACATATTGCTCTTTAATATAGGATAATTACTATCATAGAGTAATTAAAGAGCATGCGAGTGACAATTTTGTATGTAGTATAATTTTTTCTAATTTATTTAAAAATATATTGTATAAATTTATATTGCCTATGACACTCCTGGTAACGTAAGAACTTCAACTCGCAGACATGCATCTAAATCGGTTCAGCCGTTGAGATGCTAAGGTAGAACAAACAAACAATCATACATATATACATACAATCTGTACATTACACTCCTTTTTAGGCAGTCGTATAAGAAATTAGAGGGCGTGTAAGTTACTTTTCAGCTACCCAGTATATAGATATATATATATATTTATATATGTATTATAAAAATAATAACAATCTAAATGTAATAATTATGATATGTCATTTCATGTTCATTACATAAAATTATCTAATTATATAAGTAAAATTTTTTTAGTAGAAATTTGTCTCCGCTCAAATATAATTACTTCTCTCTCTTTTTATGTTTAGTCTCCGGAAGTTCCGTAATGTATTACTTCAAAGGATGAATAAGGATGATATGTATGAATATAAATGAAGTGTAGTTTCGTACAATATCAGGTCGACCATTCCTGAAAAGTGTGCTTAATTGAAACCCAACCACCAAAGAACACCGGTATCCACGATCTAGTATTCAAATCCGTATAAAAAATTTACTAGAATTTGAACTTTAAAACTCTCAATTTCGAAATCAGCTGATTTGCGATATCGCGTTAACCATTAGGCCAGCCTGGTAGGGTAAATAGAATTATTTACATAATATAAAAAAAAGTAATTTCAAAATCCTAATAAAAATAAAGATCATTAAATTCATAAACTTAGAATTATATTACATGGAAATTACTTAGATGTCAAGAATACGTAATAAATTTACATTTTATTAAAAGATTTCTGGACAAAATTTACGAAAAAATTATATACTACAGAGAAAAAAAATTATTTAAATATACATGTATATAGAACACTTTAATAATAGACCATTTATATAGAAGAGACGAAATTACATTTCTATTTTTAAATAACAATTAATAAAATAATCAATTATTCTCTTTAAAAAAAAAAAAAAAAAATAATATAAATTTAATGTAGAATTAATTTAATATAATAAAATAGGGTAATTTACTTGTCATTTTCATTAAGTTAATTGTTTCTTATTTAACTTTTATACTGTATAAAAATTACAGTAATTTTTATTCAACATATTCTGTCAGTTAACAATGTCAACAACAAAAAACAAATCTGACAGGTAAATTTAAATCAGTGCCGGTTATTAAATAATAATAATAATAATGTTATTATAAATAAAACGTACAATAATAGTAATAATAAAAATATGTATAAAATAGACGAAGAATATTTGTTTAACATTATAAATACCGTACAGTGAATGGATATAGTATTTTATTTTATGAATAGCTAGAGGGGGATTGTCTCCAAGTTGGCAGAAACACGTAAACCGTTATTTAAATAAAGAATTCATTTATATAATATAAAAAATACACGCAACTATAATAGTACAGTGTATAGAATAAGTCATAGGACATGCCACCACAAGTTGACAGACGCTTTTCGTATTATGATTTGAAATTATAAACAATAAAATAATAAGTGGGCCAAATATACTATAAAGTTTTCTAAATTTATCACGTTAAATGTTGTAATATTAGTAATAATAATAATAATAATAAAAAAATTTTGGAAATTTTGGAAAGATATTTGGGATATACCCAAAGATTATAATCGACAAGCATCTTGGATAAAAGATCTAGAGAAAG
>JAAAKQ030262264.1:0-10742 GCA_010016005.3 Zanna intricata | reverse complement strand
TAGTCTTGTACAATCTCAGGTCGACCACTCCTGAGAAGTGTGGTTAATTGAAACCCAACCACCAAAGAACATCGGTACCCAGGATCTAGTATTCAAATCTGTATAAAAATTTTTATCTTTACTAGGATTTGAATCTTAGAACTCTCGACTTTGAAATCAGCTGATTTGGGATGTCGCGTTAACCACTGGACCAGCTCGGTGGGCGACAAAACATACCTGTCCTGATAGTGCAGAACATCTATTTTTTTCATTATTATCAAAAATGATTAGATTTATGTTATATATTCTTTAATAAATGGGGCTGAAATTCTGCTGTCTTTTTACCAAGTGGCTTTTGAACTGTTTTGAAAAACTGAGAATGTTAAATAGGTCCAAAAAAATTGAATTTTGGCACACCACCATCAATGAGAGTAACAATTGTTGCAAGAATCTGTGAAAGTTTGAAGATAATGGAACAATGAAAAATGTAAACAAGGAATGATCTAGGTGAAGAAAAGATCTGTTCATAATGAAAATGTAAACAGCATTTTCATTATCCATATATGTTTTTACATGATTCCCAAAGAAATCTTTGAGGCAATGTTTCATGAGACTGGTGTTAAAACATAATATACAGCGTTCTTAGAATTTTAAGAGCTAGTAATACACTTACTGGCTCTTAAAAGCTTACAAGCATGGTCTACACGACCATGCTTGCCAAAACTTATGCATGCATTAAATGAAAGTGATCCAGACAGGCAAGTACAGTTTTGCAAGTGGGTACCAGTATATATGTGAAACAAATGCAGAATTATAAAATTTAATTGTTTGGTTGGATGAAGCCATTTTTCAGCTTAATTTAACAATTAATAGGTATTACAGTGTTTATTGGAGTCAATAATTCACATACATAAATCCTCACATAATTGAACAGAAACTTGTTAATTTAAGGGCCTAATCATATGGTATTGTTTTTCTTCTAGACAGATTGTCGGTCTTTCAAAAAAGAATGGCCAAATGGTCAAAAAAGAATGGCAATAATAATTTCAATATTTTAAATCACCAGACCATTTGTCTGATGTTGTCACTAGCATCTTTTACAAATGTTACAAAACATTATTCCACCCTACATAATATTTTCTTGATAACGAAAAAACTTTCAACAAATTGGGTTCCACCCACTATCATTGTGACATAATGTTATTACTTGTCAAGACATTTTTTAAACCAATGGATAGATGAAGAGAAAATACTTCTTAGTTCCTGACTTAATAACCAATAGCGTGGACTTCTACTTCATGGTGTTTGAAAGGCATTGTGTATGTTACAAAATCAAAGACACTGAAGCAGCAGAGACAGCAAATTGAAAATGCAGTTAACATAATATTTTAAACTACAGTACAGTTAACATGTTGCTGTATATTAAACTGTTGTTGTAGGTGAATTGGTGTTAGCAGTCGTCATTTCGGACATTTAAGTGATAAAAACAACACAACCATCATGTATCTAATTGTTTTCTTTAATAAAATATAACCAAGAGTTAAAAAGTATATAATTTTTTGAGACCTGTATATAAATCATAAAAAATTGATATAAGTATATAAAAAAAAGTTGAAAAAGGTTTACAGAATTTGCTACATAGAGCTTTGCTATCAACAGACTGCTACTTAGGAAGAAAATTAATGGAACATTAAAGTATATAAACATGCAAATAGAGAATTGTAGAAAAAGAGTTATTCTGCTCTTTGAGTAAGATTTTGAGATATAGGAGATATGGTGATCACATGTCCCCACTCCCTGGATGGGTTGCAACCCAACCAATATTAAACAGTGTCAACGAACTACATTCAAAATCAATACACAAAATTTCAAAAAAATTAATTAATCCAGGCAAAAAATATCAAGCAAAACAACTGATAAAAAATAAACTTATTAATCCGTATCCCTGAATGAAATTGCAGAAATATATGAACAAATGACATAATAACATAATGTAATCTTCTAATTATTACAAGAGTTTTGTTTGTATCCAGAAACAGCAAAAAAGAAAAATAGGTTTTTTGAATTTCCTACTGTATGGTAATTTGAATCAGACCAAACACCATTAGAAGCTGGCCTCCATGACGCGAGTGGTATCATCTCGGCCTTTCAACCCGGAGGCCCCGGGTTTGAATCCCGGTCAGGCTTGGCATTTTACACACACGTTACAATTCATTCATCTCATCCTCTGAAGATATACCTTAACGGTGGTTTCGGAGGTTAAAAAACACTATTCAGTTATGTGGAAAAAATATATCTACCCATTGAGTAAAATTTTGTAGTACAGGCCACCAATAAATATTTATCTCCATGCTCCTTTTTCTACACACAATTAAATGTCATGAATATCTCATATACATAAATCACTGTGCTACATTTTTTCTAGATCACTTTTTCTAGTCAGAAGATATTGGGCAAAAGACAAATCAACAATGTACATACATTCTTTCAGAATTCTTCAATGGTAAAATTGTGTTTTCTGATTAAAGAAGGTCATGAAACATTAAGATCTGCAAAAAATCCAGACATGCAAATTTTGAGCAGATTAGCATACTTTCTCTTGTATACTGACTACACTGTATAACTATGCTGTTAGTTAAATAATAATAATAATAGCGTTTAGATTCAGATCAGACTCATTTATATGTACAGGTACTCTCCTCAAAAATCATACAATAAACATGGGCAAAAACCTGACTGCAAAATCTGACCTGATTAGCATATTTCCCTTATGTTATATACTGTGTAGTTGTAAATTATAATTATGTAACCAGAAAACTAAAAATAAAATACATAGTTACAATGTCAGAATCTGGTTTTATGTTGCTTTTAGACTATAATACATTTTATAATAGCATTGTATTCTGCAGTAGCATTTCAAATGCTTTAGGAAGGCCTGTGGTATGTTATGGCTCTTAAACATAGGTGTTGACAGTGAATGATGTATCGAAGCTTAGAGATTTTGAAAGAAAGTTAATGAGAAGAATCACTGGACTAGTTTATGAGAATGGAAAAAGAAGTAATGTTAAAATTAATGGCTTGCTGGAAAATGTATATATTGTAAGGTTCATCAAATTGGGAAGAATTAGATAGATAGGTCATATAGTAAGAATGGGAGAGTAGAGGATGGCAAAATTGGATATGGAGGGAAACAATGTAGAACAGAAGAAAAGAAAAACCATGGAATAGAAGAGTGTATGATGATGTGGAGCATGACTTGATGTTTGGTGTTTTCAAATGAAAAAAAAACAGGCAGAGGATTGAGATAGATGGTGGGAATAAGTTTGGGAGTCACATTGACCTATAGTGTATAGGGCATAAGCATTTCAAATGACATTCATTACAGTGCCTGCATTAAACTGGTTAGAGAACCAATCAAAAAGTTCATTTGCTAAGTAGGCGACTTATACATGCTGCTAGATGTATTGTAACAATTCAGACGTCAAAACTCATAAAAATGTAATTTGTAAGGTGATAACCTTAAATTTAAACTGACTGCGGGTTAGACAATGTAGAGTAGTAAAGTAATTATTGTATAGAGTCCTTACAAAAAGTATATAATTAACGTTTCTTTTTTACATCAATTTTTAACACATTACATATTGTTTACGAATTAGGATTTGTAAATCACATTGCCACATGTTGCCAATTTTCATTACTGAATAAAATAAAAAAAAAAATTATATAATTAATAGAGAAGTAGACGTAAATTTCGCTACAAATTTCTCAAATTATCTTCACAGCTGATTGTATTTTTAAAGATGTCAACTTCTAAGGTTTGATGCCGCTCCTAAAATTGATTTTCCGAAAGTAATTATAAAATCATATCGAAATTTTTCATAGGATGTCCTTTTCTTCATACGAAACTCATGATAAAAAGCATCATGTTTGAAATAAAATATTTTAAATATATTATAAAAATTAATATGAATTGCCTTTCCTGAGAATTAAAAATATTGTTACGTTACATATGTAGATTTACTTCTATGGTTGTTAAAACTGCACTGCAGAAATAAAACGAACTTCTATTTATTGCTGATGCTGTCTTACATGTTGTTACTGTATGTTACAGCTATATTACTGGAGATTGTAAAAATTGAGAACGTCTAACAACATTATTAGTTATAGTTTTATATAAAGATTGTATTTTTGAGAATTTAACTTTTCTTACTGTTACGTAGTATATTATCCTCAAAACTATAACCTAACGTCATAGAGATGACGTCATGAAGCCTTGAGCTCACATCTAGTCTCAGCTGGAAAAGGTGATGTGATGACATTTTTAAGTAGTTTGTAATCAGGTGATTTTTGTCATTATCCAAAATTTTATTAGTTGTGTGTAATTGCAATGGAAGTCAATAAAGATGAAGCTGAAAGGTGTGTGGAAATTGCTGAACGGTTTTTATCTGAGGGAAACAGAGATAAGGCAGAAAAGTTCTTGATGAAAGCCGAGAAATTGTATTCAACTCAAAGAGCCAAAGGTAGGAAACTGTGCCAATAATTTCATTAAATAAGCATTATATATTTATCATTAATATTGTAACATGTTTTTAAAACTTATTATTTCAGTTTTAACATCCATACTTTCATTTTTACTGAATTAGATCTCTCCTGATTGTCTGATGTAATAGGGACATTTTGAAATGTTCAAGGAATCCCCTTTATGATATAACGAAGATTAAATTTATTTAATGTACTGTTTTCCCTTGTTTAGAGGTTTTAGAGAAATATCTGAACAAATTTTAAAGCTGTTAATTTTGCGGCAATGTTCATACTGCTTAAAATAGTGCTAGTTATCTATAATAAATAAATCGTTTATGCATTTATTTAGCACGTTTTTTAAAATCTTTTTAATATAATTTTATTCCACATAACCATTGCTTACTGCTTTTAATAATAAATTCCTACAATTTTGAGGTGTGTAACTGAATGTATGAAGTGAGTACACATTTAAATTTAGAATGTTAGGTTAATTATTTCATGGGGGTATTTTCTTTATTATAATATCCAATGCTTTACCTTCAAGTATTACTTAAATGAACTATTTTTTAAGTATAGTTTTCATGTCTGTTCAGTTGTTTCTAATAAAGCCGTGTTTTAACTAATTTTATTGTTGTTTTGCTTTTATCTTATAAAATGACAGGTCATGTTGGTGGTCATGTGATGCAAATTACTGATTAGTTTCTTAAGCTATTACTATACTATATGGCAACTGAAGCCATTATCCATACCAATAATGAATGTAAATTGTGTGCTCATGTTTTAGTAATTACATTTAAATTATTTTGTTTAAAATTTAATTTTTTTATTAATTTATTTAAAGAAAAACTCACGAAAGCAACATTTCTTATTATTAGGTTCACATTACTCCTGACTATGAACTTAAAATATGTATTTTGTTTCATATGTACTTTTTGTGATTTAAATACTTTTATGATGAAACTTCAAAATCATATTACTTATTACTATTAGAAATAGGTATCAGTTTATTTTAAAATTATAGACTATTTTACTTTAAAATAAGTTTGTGTGTATGTATATATATATATATATATATATATATATATATATACATACACACACACACATGTATATTATTATTCTAAAGTCAATCTTTTCAAAACTCATATCACCTCTGTACTAATAATTATTGTATATATATATATATATATATAAAATAGATTCAACTTGATCCACCCAAGTACAGAATTGAATATGATAAAATGACACTCGCCATATTTTTTCATAATCTTTTGCAGCAACCGGCATCTTCAGTTGCAGATTTTTTTGTAAAATATTTAGTGTTAAATTTTATAATAAACTCAAAATTAAAGTATAATAAATTAAAATATATAAAAAATTAAAATTTAAAAATTTATTAAAGGAAATCTTAAAATGTTAAATTATTAAAATTAAAAATTACAAATAAAAATATGACATCACATATAAAATAAGATATGATATACTACATGTGTTTGGCTAGCCTATAGTAATTAAAAATTAATTAAATGTTTATGTTATATCATTATCTGCAAAAGAGCTACTATCTGTTTCAGCTCGTATAAGTGTATCAATCCCCAACTGTGTAAGTTGATCAAGTTAAATCCCATCATGTATTTATACATATAATATTTCTCCAAAATATCTTTATTTTTATTATTAATTTTTTTATCTCCTTTCTTAGTTTCCAATATTTCCAAATCAGTGTTAGCTTCAGAAATAAAATGTTTATTATTATAAAGAGATGGTCAGCAATGTTAGAGAAACCCAATCTTTAATTGTTATAGTGTCTTTATAGTCTTATGAAATCTGGCTTTAAAAGATCTATTGGTTTTACCTATGGGTCATATTTTTCCAAAGCAAAAGATTTGTCAGATGGTTTATTTATCTATCCCTCTTCTTTCCATGAGAAAATTACCAATACAGTTGAACATGAGAAACTGTGAAATTTCACTTTTAGTAGTTTTTTCAAGAGGCAGGAATGGCATACACAGTTTGAATTGGTTTTTTATATATAGGTAGTGTTAGTAGTTTTACCATAAATAATATTAATGGTGATTTATTTACCCCTAAATTTTTATGAATTTTTGAAAACTAAATTTTTTTTTATATTCAGATTTTTGCTTCAAATAATTCTGATGTGGCTGGTGATATTAATCTTAAATTTGCATAACTGTGTTTTTGTAGATGTTTACTATACTAATAAAAAAAAAAGTTACTAATAAAACAGTTATAACCTCTCAAAAATCATGAAAAACTGTTAAAAGCGATACCATCTTGACTCTCTAAATAAGTCCTTCAAGGGGCTTTCTTGCCTTCTTTGCACTTTACATTTTTTATATTCACCCCTTATGATGTTGAAGTTAATATTTTCAATATTTTTAAAATAGTTTATTTAAAATTATTAATGATGGGTTGTAATTTAATGATAACTTAACCAATACCAGTGATCTAATACAATTTTGATTCATAAATACTTGTAAAACTTACCCAAACTGAGATTTCAATGAGTATCTTATATCTTTCTTCAAAAATTCATTTTTATTTTTCATTATTATATTGGTTTATTCTTGTAAACACTGGTGAAGAAAAAATAAATTGTAGCAAAATTTTAATTATTCTTCAATGAAATACCCTGTTTTTGTAACTATGAGAATTTATTATTTAGTGTGGTTAATCAACAACTATGATATCTCTTCTGATAATTCTCTTGAAATTTGTGAGAACGACCCGTCACTGTACTTAAAGTGATCTCAACTTTCTCAGGACTTTGCAGATTGGTACCCATCTCAAATCTCAACTCATCTTAACCCATCTCAAATCTCAACAATACAAAGTCTTGTTGAGATTTTTTATGATGTGTTTGGTCCAGCTGGGTGTAAAAAATGAACTTGCACATCGTCATTTTCAAGGCTAATATCTACCACTGATCGTTCATACACACAAGCAACAGAGTCTTTGTCCTTAAGTGAAAGTGGTACAATACTTGACACAGGATGTTCTTCATAGCCCTTGAGGTCTGAAGTATAGTAACATCTTACAATGCCTTCTGACACAGGAACATACTTGTGGTAGCTTTTAGTACCAACATCTCTTTCACAGCAGTCAAAACAATTTTTTTAGAGTTTCTGAAATCTTAGCTATCTCATCTGATTTAATAAAAAAATACTTGATGTTTTTCAGCATGTGATTACAAAATAAACACATTTTATCAATGTTTAGTATTTGACTTGTTTAATGGCTTGCAGGCTTGCCTTTCCCACCTCTCATTTTGTTGTTCCTCCCACACCAACATAGGTGTTTTCCCGATGGGATGATCCAAAGAAGTGCTATTCGGCTTCAAGGTTGAAGTCTTTTTTATGATTGCACAAATTAGCAAAATCCTTTTTATTTTTTACCGACTTTAAGCACCATCAGTAAAGTAGATGAGCTTTTTAATGTTCTAATGCACTTCTTTAATATGGTGTTAAAAGTTTTTGAAAGCAATAAAATGTTGATGTATCATGCTTCAAGTGATCATTAAAGTATAGACACTTTTGTGTTGTAATACATCATTTTCCTTGAAATAGAACACAAAAGGGTGAACTGTGGCTTGGCTGTTGATCCAGTGGAAGCTTTGTATCTCATCTCCAACAAGAAATGAAAAATTTTCTGCAAAGCCTGCCAACACCAAACATTCTTCTTTATTCCTTTTTTCCCTCTTTTATGTTTACCCTCTGGAACTGCTGTAAAATATTACTTCAGAGGATGAATGAGAATGAAATGTACAAATGTGAATGAAATGTATTCTTGTACAATCTCAGGTTGACCACTCCTAAGAAGTGTGGTTAATTGAAACCCAACCACCAAAGAATGCCTGTCTCCAAGGCGTGAGTGGTAGCGTCTTGGCCTTTCATCTGAAGGTCCCAGGTTTGAATCCAGGTTTGGCATGGCATTTTTCACACACGTTAGAATTAATTCATCTCATCTTCTGAAGATATACCTTAATGATGGTTCAAAATGAGTTTTCAACTTATCAAATTTTTCCACTAATAATTCGAAAAACTCATCTTTGGTATGAATAACAGTAATCATAGCTACCCTATCAGCTGTTACCCACTGTTTGTACATTATTGTTTCTGGCTACATATCATACTCTTCAGCAAAGCTGAGCATGCCAAACAGTGACTGCTTACCTGGACATTCGGTGCACACATTCATCATACAACTGTAGTTATCCTTGTCACAAACAAAGATGTCTACTAAGTCCTTATAATCAACATTAAGTTTGGGACCATCGATCATCAGTTCGATAATCTGGTGGTGGAGACAGACACAAACTGTATGAATCCTAGATGCACCAGCCAAAATACACCATTTTGGACAGAGTTCACAGAACTTTGATCTTCAGATTTTTTTCCTCAGGATTTACAGTCTTAAAGGAGGGAGACACAATTCATTTATCAGAACAAGGCACTTTATTCATGCTTTCAATTTTGATGGAATGATACACCAAAAATGGTACAAGCAACATCTAATTGTTCAATATCGTGATGTAAGGCAACACATTGTTCATCTTTGCATTCATATAATCTTTGGTTCTACTGAGAAAAATACTTTTGAAACAGTTAACTCAAAGAGACAGGAACTAAATTTAAATTTGGAGAAATTTGTTCTTTAATAGCTTGCTCTAATGTTAGTCTTAAGTTTTTCTTAACTGTCTTTTTTTTTATGAATTCTCAAAGAGTCACAACAGAACTGTCCATACAGGTGATTACTTTTCTCAAAAACGTTTTTTCATGATATTTACAAATACCAGTCACATCTGAACTAGCATTTAGAAAAATAAGTTGTAGGTTTTCATCACTAAATTCTCAGATTTTAATGAGTTTTTTTTGGCACTGCACCATACACTGTTTTATGACACTCTTAATTCACATAAATTCCTATGGAACATTATTTTTCCATTGTTTTATGTTAAATTACTTGAAACTAATGTAAAAGTTTAACTGATTTTAAAATTTTCAATTATAATATTATTAAGTAAAATCCATTTATTTAATAAACACCTCTAAACACAGGATGAAATTTGAGACAGTTGGTAAAGTGTGAACAGGTCACTGACCAATGTCAGACTGACTAGTCTAGGCTAAACACGATACAGCATGCATAAATGAACATGTTATAACATGAATTTTCCTGATGACTGGAGATGATTTCAAGTGTCTGTTATAACAAATACTGCATTTGAATAGTTCAAACAAGTCTATTTCAACTACAGTAATAAGTATAAAAATATTGAAGCGCCAAGACGACAAGAAACTTCCTGGAGCACTTACTTAGTGAGTCAAAATGGTATTGCTTTTAACAGATTTTTCATGATTTTTGAGAGATAACTTGTTTATTAGTATAATATAATAGAAACTTTTCTATTTTCTATAAACATCTATAAAAACACTGTAAATTGTGCAAATTTGAGATTTTTATCACCAATCCCATCAAAGTTACTTTAAGCCAAGATTTGAATTTAAAAAAAAAATGAATTTCCAAAAAATCATAAAAATTTAGGGTTAAGTACAAGGGTCGCCCACAAAGTAACCTCCGTTTTGAAATAAAAATTAAACCAGTTGAGATACAAAAATTTTATTATATACATCTTAAAACTACAACTTTTCTGTACTTTTCAACATAATCTCCAAACAAATTCAAGCATTTGTGATATCGTTTAACAGTTTTTGAAATGCCTTCCGCATAAAGATCTGCCGCCTGTGACTGAAGCCAACCTGTTACAGCATTTTGAAGCTCTTCCTCATTGGCGAACTGCTGAGATGCAAGCCACTGCCTCATGTATGGGAACAGATGAAAATCACTGGGAACCAAGTTAGGGCTGTAAGGGGGGTGGTCAAAAACGTCCCATTTGAATTCGGCTAGAAGTTCATTTGTTCTTTGAGCTGTGTGAGGATGAGCGTTATGGTGTCCAATGAGCACTGTACTTGTGGTAGCCTAGTTTCTCCGTCACTATCTCGTGTAAAAGACTGCGAGAAATTTCACGGAAATGATCAGAAAGTTCCGAGATAGTGAACCGGCGGTTCTCGCGCACTTTTGCATTCACTCTGTTCACCAAGTCATCACTGACAAGAGATGGTCTACTGCTCCTGTCCTCATCGAGAACATTTGTTCTTCCATTTTTAAAAAATCGTACCCATTGACGGACTACATCTTCACTAATAATGTTTGGGCCATAA
>JAAAKQ030262220.1:0-10742 GCA_010016005.3 Zanna intricata | reverse complement strand
GTCAGGCATGGCATTTTTCACACACGCTACAATTTATTCATCTCATCCCTCTGAAGATATACTTAATTGTGGTTCCGAAGGTTAAAAAAAAAAAAAAACAAAAAAAAAATCCCACCTTAGGAATGGTGGGAGTTGAGAAGTCTTTAAAAAGCGGATTGTTACGACTGCTTCTGTTACGGTGAGAAATTTATTTTTAAAATGCAAAACAAATTTACATTGAATTCTTTGTAAATGACAGTCGAATACAGAGAAAAAAGACATTGATTCTTTTAACCTTTAAGATAAGGGAACGGCTACACAAACTATTGGTAGGGCGATGGACTGATTTTAGTCCTACCGGCAACCTTAGCGTCTTTTTTATTTCATGTGTGTTAGGGTAGATCAAAATAACTACCGTATTACATAATACATCTAATTGTAATTACCTCAACGAAAAAACAAATAGTAACTTGGAGATTATTTTTTAGTACAGTATTTATGTAATATAGAATAAATTTAAATACTTGATGTTTATCTATTTTATCCATTCGTCTTTATTAATAACTTAACTGTTTTTTGTTTTTTTTTTAATAGGCTGTAATAAATAATTAAACTAAGAAAATATAACAGTTAATGCAAACAAAATCCAGCAGCACGTATAAACCATTGACCCTGGGATTGTACTGTGCCATTCCTTTTGTCCTGTACACGGAACAAAAGATATAAAGATTAAAAGAAAATTCTGAGAGTTGAATAACTACGGCAGAAAAAAATAAAAGATATAAAATTCGTCGATAAGATTTTTCTACCGACAACAATATTGAACGACATGATTTTATTCCTTCAACAGATGTTTAATTTGAAAAAGTGATACTAAAAAAGAAGAATCAAAAATGTGACGGAAAGGTAGTGGGGAAATAAGTATTTATTCAGAAGAACAGAATGACCGAAATGCGATAATTTTTTCATTAAGGGGGTTAAACTACAATAGATGGATTATTAAGTCAGGTATCTCAAGCAGCATTAGAATGTAAAACAATAGGATGTTTCAATTGGTAATTTAACATAGAATGTTGCAGTCTGCCACCTACGCGTAGTAGGTAACCCAACAATCAAAGATGTTGGGTTTCAATTAACCTCAGGGATCTCAGGATTCCACAAATCTCAGGAATGGTCGACCTGAGACTGTTCAAGACTACACTTCACTGACATTCATACATATCATCCTCATTCGTCCTCTGAAATAATACCTTATGGTGGTTCCGGAGTCTAAACAGACAAAAAAAGAATGTATCAGGAGCAGAATGACATAAGCAAGGAAAGCTAGGAGCCAGTTAAATATCAAATTCACATCTAAAATTAGAAATAAAGTTTTTGAAAATATCTGTGTGAAATGTAACACTTTGCCAGTAATATAACGGAAAAATATTTAAAACGGAAAGCAAAGACTACAGACATTTGAAATATGGAGCTACGGGAGCTATTGAAAATGGAGGTGTATAGACAAAATTTCAAATTAAGAGGAAAGATTTTTTCTGAATTTCATAGGTAATATAATAGTTAGGCAACATATTAAGACAGTCTAGGTTTAGTTAATTCAGCGAGAATTGTGTAGAAGGAGAAAAAACTGTAGAATGCACAAATAATTGAGGATTTAGTGAACATGTTGAAGTTAAAGAATGCCGTAAAACAGAAAGTAATGGAGCAATTTAAATAATATCAAACCTCGACTGACTGATTGACTCGAAAAATTAAAAAAAAAGATTTGTGCTGAATACAAAGGAATGAAATAACTACATGAACTAGTATAAAGAAATAAAATGTACTATTAAAAAAAGCAAAGCAACTGAACTATTTACGTGACATCAGCAAAGAGTTTATCTTTTTCGAATATAAGTTTAAAAACCGTTACATACTGTTTATTCTGCCTCTAACGAAAATAAAACATGGTTTATTTTTACGTCAGTAAACATCATCGATAAACTTCTTAGAAGAAGAGATGAAAATTTCATCACTTACATTTACAGTAAATTATAGAAAGCGATGCTCCACTAAATACAGTTGTGCAATATTGTGAGAACCGAACAGCTGCTTTGTAGTGACCATTGTTAATTACTTAACATGCCTCTTCTGGCTGAAACGTCAAACAGCAAAAAAAAAAAAAAAAAAAAATAACCAGAATTTAAATATTATCAATAATTTCTCTGCGAAAGATTATTAATCAATTCATTCAACATTTTGTCTTACAATAAATGAAGTCAAATCACGATATCCAAACGATAAAGTATAATTCAACAGTAGTACAGAACAATAAACCTCTACCGCGCAATGACTGATATCATTTAGGCTTATAACTTTGAAGTTTGATATTATTATTATTTGAAATTTCATATTTTTTTTTTAAAGATATTTAAGTTAACGGAGATGTCCTGTAATGAGATCCAAGGCTCATTTACGGTAATAGAAAAGCTCTTCTAATGAAAAATGGGTGTGAACGAAAATCATATCTGTTACAGTTATTCTTTAGGTACGTTTTTACGATAAAAAAAAACCGTTCACTCTTGAAATCTTGCTCGTAATCATAATTTTTGTACTTAAAACACAAAATTATGTTTTTTGATTTGTATACGATTAAATACTCTGTAATAGTTTTAAATCATATTATTTATTTAAGAAAAAGTACTATTAAAAAATAAAAATATTTTCGAGCAAATTACTTACGAAGATGTAACTTATCGTTCAGGATGTTACGTTTTACATGACATGAATAACTATCACGAAGATCACGTTTAAATTACACCCTTGTATAACTAAAATTTCTCATGAATAGAATAACCTCGTAAATAAAAGGCAAATTACGGTTTGTAATTTTCTAAATTACACCAACAAATTAACATATTTTATCTCTCAAAATACGTAAATACCGAATTGAGTTCGATCTGTGATAAAAAAAGTATAGAAAATATTTTTTTTAACGTTCGTTAAGTTCACTTACAAAAAAAAATGTATTTAATATTTACCATTCGTTCGTAAACTAATCATAAGGTGTAAATAAAAGCTCATCAATTACGATAAGACAAATTTTTCCCGATAAAATACTGACCGCCCATGAATGCTATTAACTCTTTATCATATACAATCATCATACTTTGAATTTAATTATACACAAAGACAGATAACCATCCAGATTACAATTAACTCTGATTAAATCAAAGAGAGAGAAATATCATCACCATTACTTTATCCGATAAACATCCCAAAAATATTTGTTAACCAATCCAAACACATTCATAATCCAATATTTATATATGGGTATACAATCGATTGTAAATTTATTATATATATATTTATTGTATGTTAATTTATTTTGTGTGTGTGTGTGTGTGTGCGTGTAAATATACATATATATATATATATATATATATATATATACACATATGACAAGATAAGAAATGAGCCGAGAACAATAGGAGAGAAAAGGAAACTTTTGGAAACAATAAGGAGGAAGCCATTATGGATAACACAAATTCTGAAAAGAGACTCTATACCATTTAGATACTTGAAAGGAAAATATAAATGAAAACAAGGAAATAGAAGAAAGATAGGAATAACAACAGACATAAGAAAGGAAAATAGTTATTGGCAAATGCAAATGAAAAGGAAGCTCAGAATCGAGAAAAGTGGAAAGACTGTCTAGTTACTGAAACCTGATGCAATACAGGGCCACCAAGAATAAGAAGAAATATAGTTTCAAATCCGTCTTTTTATCCGTCTGTTTATTACTAGTATTGTTTAAACTGAAATGCATATCTCCATTTCTATTAAGCTACTGAAATTAAATTTGACACATCTTTTTAACTAATATTCTCTATGAAATTAAATAAACATGCAAATTCTATGTTTGTAAATTTGAAAATGATAATCTTAATTTTTCATTCCACGATACCCTGAGTATTGTTGTGTTAAAAAAGTAATTACTGGCTAAAATTTGAAACATTTGATTGTGGAAAAAATGACAGTTTTTTCAAAATGGATTTTTAAACAGCCGATTTATAACAGAAAATATTCGTGAAAGTTTACGTTTAGCAATAAAAATAATTTCATACTAGAATCTGTACGATATCATCCTGACCCCTCACGGGAAGACACTTCTATGTGATGGTTTTGACATCATGCCACCCCCTCTGTACCTAGCTCTTAAGGGTTTTACCAGAAATTACCCCATGCAATTTTTTCAATATTTTTAATAAAATTAGTGATACTAATTTCTTTTTTTCTTTATTTTCTTCTGAAATTCTAATAACATTAAAAGATAGAAGAATACAAGAAGAACCATGTTTTTGTTTAATCACTGATCTCGACCAATTCGCTAAGTAGTCTGATCAAGCATCACATATATATTGAAAAATTGTTATCGATTGCTGACAACATTATATTTTGTCAAAGAGACTGAAACTTTTTTATTTCAAAGTACCATGTACCATGTGCCAGTAAATGTTTGATAATTTTTTGAAATAGTAATGAAAACAATTATTTTTGTAAATCCTTGTTTATTTTTTCATTTGGTCTTATTTACCAATATTCATTCCAGCAATATTAAGATTTTTTAATAAAATGAGAATAACTTTTTTAGAAGCTACCAGAATATAGTTTTCTAATAGATTACTACATTGTTTAATTTAAACCCTTCCCAACAAGACATTTTTTCATGTTTGTAAACAAGGTTTAGTGTTACACGTTATCTTTGACTGAATAACATGGTGATTTTGAAGAATTCAAAGTGTAATTCATATAATTCTAGTTATACAATTGCTCCTGTGTAAGATGATGAAATGCCAAGATGAAAAATCACTATTTTCTTCATAAAATATGGTTGTTTTTGCTTTATTTCATTGTTTGATAGATTTTATATGCTGCTTAATACTTTTCTTCTGGGATTTTACTGTGAATATAAAAATATCCGCAGTATAGATTCTGAAAACTTATAAAACCAAAAAGTAATCAAGGTAATAATAAATATCCAGTTAAGATATATTAATAGGTTGATAGTAATGAAAATAATAATTTATTTTTTAACAGGGCTCCCATACTTCCTTATATCTTGCCTTTCTACCCACAGACAGATAGAAAGTAGGCGCTGTGGACTACAGGAGTACTGAATAGACATTAAACAGTAAGAACTTTCATGTAATTCCCTTTAACAATGAATATTTAATGTAGAATATTTAACATAGAAACATCTAACAACAAACATGAAAAACATATCACATATAACAAAAAGGCATATCAAAAATATCAATGTAAAAATGACAAACAGATGCTAAATCCTCCATGGTATATATTGTTTTGAGTTTTAACATAATTATTTTTTCCACTAAGAAATCAAGATCATTATATTCTTTGTTAGTCAATTTAAAGCATCTACACATAGTATTTGAATTCAAATTGCAGTAAAATAATTTGTAATTACGTAGCGCAGCATGGAGTCCAAATTTTTGCAACCATATAGAGAAATATTGAATAGTAAATCTGCAAAAATTCTTCTGTTTTTAAGCAGCATAAGTTTCAAATTGTTAGTAACAAATCGCTGGTTTAAACAAACTAAAAAGTAAATTTTACTGAAGCCATCAAAGGAAGTTATGTTGAACAGTTTCGATTACAACATCGGAATAATGTCGACCAGTTCCAGACAACAAAAGCACATTTCAAGAGCTCCTGATTAAACTCTTAAATAACAAATTAAGCTCTTAAATAACAATGAGCACATTTCAATTCTAGTAAAATGCCTACAAATTCATTTTACAAGCCCCAAATTTCTTCTTACCACTAAAATTACATTGACTAAGTGTTCATAGAATAAAAGTTTTGAATCAGATGTTAACTCCAAGATATAATAATAATAACAATAATAGTTAAAATTAACTTTGACTTAATAGCAGTCAAAGCGTAAATCGGTTTTAGTTAATGAAAATAATATACATGTTTTAGTCAATTAATTTAAAATATGTGCTTTATAAATTAATTTTATACCATAAGGTAAGTTTCTTTTTATTATATTTAAATAAGTGACATTCTGTTTATTTTTCACAACTGCCTTAATTACAAGTTAAGTAAAATTTGCATGTTGGATATAACGTAAAAGGTACCAGTACTGCTACAATAAAATGAAAATGGTTAGGCTTATACCAAATAAAGATTTCAAGTGCCCAGAAAAAAAAAATGATTAATTAATGTATTCCTTCTGAGGAATAAAATGTTCTATAAATTATATTTTAAAAACTATTTTATAAATATTAAAATATATCACCATTTACAAGCATTTTACTACTTCCCTTTATCTCATTTACATAGTATTCAGATAAAAAATAAAGATTCAAATTTCAGTACATATAGTCTAAAACTCAAAAATATACTAAATATTCGAGTACTGTACTTCAACTCATATTTGATAGATTACAGAAAGTTATATCACCAGAATTTTGGTAAAAGTTATATTATCTCATTCTCAAAGAAATTATAGTTTACAAAAATTACAAAAAAAAATTTTTGTTTGTTACCATAAAAAGGTTTATCTCTGAATAATTACATCATACAAACCAGTTGATAGAAAAAAACATCAATTTTATAACATTTTAGATCTTTGTTTTTTCTGCATTAATCTGGAAAGTTTTAATTAATTTGAAGAAAATCTATAAGCAACTTTGCCAATTAGTCATAAAAATATACCCTATTTTTTCTGTTCTCCCAGTAATGGAGTTTCAATTTCAAGAACTTTGTAGAAATGATACAAAATATTAAGTGTTCGAGAAAACATAAAAACAGAGATATTTAATCTACTTGTATTATTAAATATTTTCTTGTAATTCTTCCATTGTTTTCAATTAGGCAGTCATTAAAAAAAATAATAACTAGATAGTTTCTTCGTTTCAATTAAGATCAGGTTGGTAAAAGGTTCTAAAGGAAAGAAGAATCTATATTAAAATCGCTAGGATTCTCGACTGCCTGTATAGAAGCGTATAGTCATTTCACACGGAAATAATGGTACATATATATAATAGTTTGTACTGTGTTTTATGGTAAGAAAATGTGATGATATTACTTTCTGTCAGACGATTGATATTCCCACATTTTAATGAAAATTTTGCTTTCTTTTGCAATCCTTTATTCATCCCATTGTCAACCGAAATGATATATATATTACTAGTGTTGTTAAAACATAAATAATTTTAGAGTAATTAACTCAACTTGAAATAAAGGGCAGATAGGATAGGTTTTGTAATGACAAGAAGATAGGGAAGAGAGTAGAAAATTTCAAAAACTTAACGATGGAATCATTGTAGTAAGAATAAAATCAAAACATAAGCCAATGATTATTAAGTCTATACAGTACAACCACCCATGATGATAATGAGTTAAGAGTATGAATACAAAGAAATTTATGAAGCAATTAAACATATAAAATTCCTGCTGGCAATGAAAATTTAATTGTAGTTGAGACTGGAATGCTAGCACGGAAAAAGGAAAGCAAGGAAATATTATGAGTGAATATGGACTGGGCAAAAGGAATGAAGAGGGGAATGACTTATTGAGTTTTGCACAAAGTATAATTTAGTAATTGCCAACATCCAGTTTAAAAAACATAATAGAAGAATATACACATGGAAATAGCCAAGTGATACTGCAAGATATCAGATAGATTATATCATAGTTAAACAAAGATTTAGAAATCAACTCATAGACTGCAAAGTATATCCAGGAGCAGACATTGATAGTGACAATAATTTAGTGATAATGAAATGTAGATTGGAGTTTACAAACCTGAAGGGTGATCGGTGGAATTTAGAGAAGTTTAAAGAATTTAGAGAAAGAGGAGGTAAAGAAGATTTTTGAGGAAAACATTGCAAGAGGTCTGAGTAAAATAGATAAGGTAAAGTATAGAAGAAGAATGGGAGGACGTTAAAAAAATCCTTAATCAGCAAGTGAACTTAGGTGGAATAAAGAGAACTGGTAGAAAATCTTGGATATCAGAGGATATATTGCAGCTGATGTATGAACATAGAAAGTATAACAATACTAGTGATGAAGAAGGTAAAAGGAACTATCAACAATTAAAAAATACTATAAGAAAGTAAAGTGGAAGTGTAAATTAAAGAAAAGAGAAGTGATCTTTGGTAAAGTAGACGGAGCATAAAGGAAAGTTAAGGAGAATTTTGAGGTACATAAATTAAAACCTAATATTATGTTAAATAAAGATGGTACACTGATTTATAATACAAAAGAAAAGGTCGATAGGTAGGTGGAATATATTGAAGAGTTATACGAAGGAGATGTATTAGGAAATGGTATCAAGGAAGAAGAGGAAGTTAACAAGGATGAAAAAGGAAATACAATACTGAGATCTGAATCTAATAGAACATTAAAAGATTTTGAATGGTAGAAAGGAATCTGGGACAGGCAGAACACCTGCAGAATTATTGTGCAGTACAGGTGAGAAGGCAATAGATAGATTATACAAACTGATGTGTAATATTTATGAAAAAAAGGGGAAAGTTCTGTCAGACTTCAAAAAGAGTGTTACTGTCTTGATAACAAAGCAGAAGCAGATAAATGTGAAGAATACAAAACAATTAGCTTAACTTCTCATGCGTCAAAAATCTTAACTAGAATTCTGTACAGAAGAATTGAGAGGAGAGAGGAAGAAGTTTTAGGAGAAGATCAATTTGGTTTCAGGAAGAGTTTAGGAACAAGGGAAGCAGTTTTAGCGCACTGATTATAGTAGAAGGAAGATAAAATAAAAACAAACCGACATACATGGAATTTATAAACCTAGAAAAGGCATTTGATAACATGGACTGAAATAAAATGTTCAGCATTTAAGAAAAATTATGGTTAAAGTATAGAGATACAAGAAGAATTATTAACATTTAGAGGAAACCAAACTACAACAGTAATAATCAAAGATCATGAGAAAGAAGCAGTAATAAAAATGGTAGTCGAGACAAGGATGTTCCCTATACCTGTTACCTTTTAATCATTCATAGAACTAACAGTTAATGAAGTTAAAGAATCTTTCACTTCATTAGAATTTTTTTTTACTAGTAAAAAAAAATATTTTTTGTTTTAATGAAACATTATAGACACGTTTTGAGCGTACACGCCGAATACGTTTTGTTAATTCAAAGGCCGACATCGAATCGTAAAACTACCGTTACAATCTACAAAAAAAAACTAATCAAAAGAAAACTTTTTCACTTTTTAAATATAGCTTGGTTAATTTAAACATAATAGAATTATGTTGGCGTATTAAAAAACAAAATAATAATATGATAATTAAAAAACCACACAAAAAACTATAATTCGTTTTCAATTACTAATTAAAGATTACTAATCTTCGGACCGGTGTCGGAGAAAATTAAACATTTGAAATTAGTTACTATTTGCTTGTTTTAATTTGGCGCTGACTTCAGAAAGTTTAAATTATAAAGTATTGAAAAAAAAACTTTTTTTTAGCAATTTTTTTTTTTTTAATTTTATTGTTTGAGAATTGTTTAGTTTGTTTCTACTTATAATATGGTTTAAAAAATGGTACCAGTATAAAAAAAATAACATTTTGAGGAAGTAATATAAAGGCAAAAGACCTGCATTTCGATAAAAATAAGAAAAGGAATGCAGACAAATAGTAGTAAGGAAACTATCGACATGCGCGCGTGTGTACGTACGTGCGTGCGTGTGTGTGTGTGTGTGTGTGTTAAGGTTATAAAATGCTGAATTTCATTTTTTTTATTTTTCATCTAATTCTGTAAATTTTATTCGCTAGTACTTCGATTATCGTTATATTTGAATATCGGCTTCATATCTTTACGTTATAAAAATCCAAAACTAAGAAATGATAAAATATTTTGTTTAATAGACAAACTGCTTATGTAAACCTGCCTACTACGTAACCATCAAAGGAGGTCTCTTCCGTATTATAAAAGACATGATATCGAGAAAAGTACGACTTAAAAAAATTAGCCCCGAATTGAGAAACCCCGGATAGAAAAAAACATTCTTGTAAAGATATTTCAAATTTTACTTTTATTTCCTTGAGGTTTTTTTTCCTAAAACGTACCAATACTATCACGAATAACAGCTTAGCCCACAAAGAAAATGAATCTGAGTATTCTTTAAAAATTTTTAAAAATAATACTTTATTATGAATTTAATAAAACCTATACAGAGAAAATCAAAAATAAGATCGTCTATAAATTGGAATAAGATCAATCAAGTAAATTGGAATGATATAATAAGTGATAGTAGACTTCCCGGATAAGTAAACTAGGTTTAAGAACATTAACAGCCTAGAACAATAATTGAGTATCATTTAGAAACAATAATAATAGATAAATCTTTTATTCTGATCTATAATAATACATTATATAGATCACATCAGGATTATTCCGAAGATAAAATATATGAACCGCCCCAGGATTTGCCTGAATAGGTCAAGGAAAACCGTGATAAAACCTTGATCAGATCAAAATCGCAAAATACATAAACAATTATTATAAAATACAAAACAGATGTTATTAAAGTCCATAATAATTATTTAAAATTTAAACACATGTAATAATATAAAGGAATACACTATATTTCAAACTAGTTTACAATACAGAGCCCACTGGGCTGATCTAGTGGTTAACACGAATCGCAAATCAGCTGATTTCGAAGTCGAGAGTTCTAAGGTTCAAATCCTAGTAAATGTAGTTATTTTTATACGGATT
>JAAAKQ030262209.1:0-10742 GCA_010016005.3 Zanna intricata | reverse complement strand
TTTTTGTCATATTTTCATTAAAATAATTCGGTAAAGCATTAAGTAATGCGGGGACCATGTATTTTTTTAAGCGTTTACCATATGTATTATTACATAATACTTCTTAAAATGTTTTAAGAAATGAAAATAATGTAACATTTTATCCCGTTAATTACGTAAAGACTATGCCACAAGATCAAACAAACTTACAGTTTTTTTCTTAGTAACCGACATAAAATTAAACTAACAAATTTTCAAATATTTTTCACAATTTTATAATTTAACTCGTAAATAAATTTAGTATATTTTAGCTTAAGAATTGAATTATTTTTCTATTTCAAATTTTTTTTAAAAAGTTGTTATTCATATATAATCAAAACCTAATTTTTTTTTTTTAGTAGAATTTTTAATTTCTTCGTTAATAATAAACTAACGTATTATGATAATATTAATCATTGAGTTAATTATATATCTAAGAGTACATAAAATACGTATAATCCGTAATAAACGCCTACGGTAGCCCAGATAAAAACAATTATTTTTTCTTTTTTAATTTTTTTTTTCTTGTTATAACCAAGTAAAACTTGGTTGTAACGAGATTCAAGAAGCCGACCAAATATGCCCGTTACAGACAAGTGCTTGGTACTTCCGAGTTGCCACCTCGTAACTGTAAATTTTTTACGCCGTCATTATCTATTACAATACAAAAAATATACTGTATACCTAGGAAGAAACTGTTTTAAAATAAAATATCGATGTGTTTTGTATTACAGACTAACAAATAAAATTTAATAAAATTCAACATAAACGATCTTCATACATACATAAAGACATCGTAAGTCTATATAAACAAATATGAAAGGAACATAAAAATAACATAGATGATCATGTAAGGAACAAAAAACTATCATGATACGAACAAAAAAAGAAACTTAAAATCAACGGTATACGATCATGAAACGTACATTATACTAATAAAAAACAAACATCGATTACAGTCGTTAGAGTTTAGTTTTTACCACCTACACACCCGGTTGAACATGAAAGAACTCAAGTCCCTGCTCCTTTTTGAAGTATGCCAACTAGATACTTAAGCTGTCAACTTCAGGCGATTTCTTCATTACTGCATTGGATTTTGAGAGAAAGTCGCACAAGGGTTTATCTTCTGATAACCAGCGTTAGATTTACTTAAAAAGTCAATTTTATCTGTGTATATACAGGGAAAGCAAAGAATGTTTTGATCTGTCAAGCCACGCAGTTACTCCACAACTTCTTCTGCCGAGTTATTGATCTTCCACTCACCTTAGGCCAGTCTGGCGCTAACAGTGAGCCTGAACAGTCACGTTTTGATTATTTTACGTCTTTAAAATGTATGACAAAATTAACGATCCCGCCAAGTGTGAGGTTCGTAGTATAATATGCTTTTTGAATGCGAAAGGAGTGCAACATATCGAAATTTACAGACAAATAACGGAGGTTTATGGTAATGTGATGAACGAAGCTTCAGTTCGAAAATGGTGAATTATGTTTAATGGCGGACGTTCGAATGTTCATGATGAAAACCGCTCGGGCCGACCTTCAGCTGTGACTGACGAACTCATATCAAGGATTGAGGAAAAAATTCAACTGGACAGACGTTTCATGACTGATGGACAAAATTCGTTCTTTCCTGAGATTTCATGAAGTTCTTTATAAAATTTTTTAGCGGTGATTTGGGTTACAAAAAAGTGTGTGCAAGTTGGGTCCCACGAATTTTGACGGAAGAACACAAAAAGGTAAAACACCTACACACCCGGTTGAGCATGAAAGAACTTAAGTCCATGTTCCCTTTTTGAAGTATGCCAACTACATACTTAGACTGTCAGCTTCAGGCGATTTTTTCAGTACATATACATATATATATATATATATATTAAATATATAAGCTCATAATCGACTACATTTTAATTCGTGATTGTTCTTTTTGTTACAGGAATATGTCTACAGAGGTTCATTAAAAGAGACCAAAAGTCACCGCAGTGGATCAATTTGGTTGATTCACCCTCGTCGAAAATGCTTTCAACAGCAACCTGAGCACCTACTATTATAGAAACGACAACCAGGTGTGCAAGGACATCCAAAGAAAAGAGGTGTGCTTTTAGATTCAAAGAAGATTGGGAAATCGGATCGTTGCTGAGACAAATCGTTTGTTCGTTATGGAGCCATAACATACAATATATTAATTGAACTTTCATACTAAAAACCGCTATACAGCAAATATAAAGATGTCTGCTTCAAAACAAAAAATCCTGAGGTCATGTAGGTGAAAGATATCAGCAGCTCGATAGAAGAAGCGATCGAATCATTGCTCCAAGAAGAGTCTAATTTTGACGGGAAGCAGAATAACTGGACGTATCTGAGTATCGATGGTGTCTTGGTTCGCATAATCCATTATCGACCACGCAATCTTTCATTCCTCTTCCCAAATCCATCAAACGCAAACATAACACGATGACGTGAAAAATAATGACGATTTTTCTTTCGTATGGTCGTTCTTGTGCAAGTACGTAATAGTGATCGTAAAGATAAGAGATACGACGTCTTATTAAACAAATACAAATTTGGCATCCTTTATTTTCCAACACCTTTGAGTGATGTCTACAAATTCGAACAAATGAACGATGAGGTTTCCGTAAACGTTTTCTCGGTAGATGAGAATAAAAACATCGTTCCCATCAAGGTCTTTTCTGCTGAAAAACATAATTATTTTGATCTTTTGTTGCTATTCGATGGTGACCGTCATCATCTCTATTTCATTTCCGATTTTGAAAGATTACAAAGACTTTATTTTTTACTTACCAGCTTACAAAGAATGAACATAGAATAAAGATTTGTAAGAGGTGTTTCACAACCAAAAAAAAACTAAGATTGTGCATGAAATATGGCAGAACTTATGGAAATGTGTACCAGTAATCCGCCTGCAAGAGTTGTTTCTTCCCGAAATGCAGGAAAACGGCTTCCAACCTTCCAATCGAAAACCTTCCAATCATACGTTTCCATTTCCTTAGTATGTTACGCTAATTTTGAGTGTATCTTGAAATCGGTCGCAACATGTTGTTCCAAACCTAAAGGTTCATACACCGTTTCTACTGAGCTTCACATACCCAGGAGCTACTGCGCGCATTTCGTAGTTCATCCTTCCGCGCCGGAGGCTGTTCGAAACATGATCCCATCAGATGCTATCCTTTACGGAGGAAAACAAGCGCCGCGGTCGTTCTGGAACTTTTCCATGACGTAGCCGCCGTTGTCGGTGAAGTTTTAAATTTAAACAAAGTATGGAATTTTCAGAAAAGTCAGACGAGCCTTCGAATTAACCTCTAATTGTCAGATGTGTAGGTGAAATTCAACCCAGAAATTCAACCGATGAGAGACTACTGCCACATCACAGGAAAATACCGCACAGCACTGTGTTCCAAATGCAACCTCAACCGAGTTAGTCTGACCTTCATCTCCGCCTTCATACGCAACAGATCACACTATAATTCTCATTTTATCGTCAGAAATTAAGATATGATGAAAAACGAATCCATGTGATTCGAAACTATACTCAAAAATACATCTCCTTCTCAAAGAGAATCAACGACCGCATTTCCGTTCGCTTCATCCGCACCTATCGATTCAAAAGATTACCTTGCAAAAATCCTTCCCACCGATAAATTCATCCATACCGGAACCGGAAAGTTGCTCAACCAATCGGATATGCCGCTTGTGACCAGAAAAGAAGTTACGCATACGAGTACACTACTTCGTGGGAATCGCTAGAAGAGACCTTTCTTCCTCCGAGAACTATGATCATGCGAAAAGAGTCTGAGAACATTTCAATATAAACACCCTAGGCCAATAATGCGAACTTTACCTTAAATTCGACTTCCTGCTACTTTTTCGAAAATTTCAGATCGCTATGTCTTAAGAAGTATGGACTAGATTGCGTTCATTACTTCATCCTACCTGGTTTCTCCTTCGATGCGATGTTTTATGAAACGAATGGACAACTCGAGTTGATCGCAATTACAACATCTACATCTTCCTGGAAAAAGGCATGCAAGATATAAAATCCCATTCCTGGGACGAGTTCAAGGTCATCCAATGCTTTTGTGTGACGTTTATCATGTGTGAAGCTCCTGTGCTAGGCTAGATGAGTGCAGCTAACCTCACACAGGGTGAGCACTTTGTGCGAGGTTAGAACAGTGAGCGTTAGACAGATACAACCTTCCCGCCGAGCTGATATACTGTGCTCTCTGCACAGGAACCCCCTTCCATCCCCCCGGGTGTCGTAACAATCAACAATCTACTGTTACCGCATCCTGTTGTTCCGAAGCAAATTACACATCTACTACTTTCATGCCAGACCAATATGCTGTCCTATGCACACACGAAACGCCTACAGATAAGCAGTGGAACGAGAAATAATATTATTTATCGGTTCGCCATTTAACTCTTCACTGTTATCAATTCTTGTTTTCTTCGAATTATCATCCACGCGCATCCAGCTGACATTGAATATGTTTTCTAAGAATCGACGCAACCTTATCTACCACACGCGTCATCAACAGCTATAATCAGTCACAGATAAACATGTTATGCATATCTCCATCACACCCTGTTTGATAGAACCTTGAACAACTTCAAGGTTTTACAAATCTAATCTCTCATACACATAGAGTCGACCTTGTTCATATCTGAATATGTTTATCGTCTACATATTCAGGCACGTACACATGTTTCACAGCTATATAAGCAACCAACTTTGAACGATTTCTGCAATTTGGAAGTCACTTGAGTGTTCGTATACTGATAAAGTAGCTTCGCCTCTCATCATCTATAACTGATAATATTTTTGTCTTAAAATTTAATAAAGTTTTGAAAACAGATTTAACCTTAAAAGGGCGATGAGGAGTGGGAGGGAAGGGGAGTTGTGACATAACAAAATGGCGTTAGTTACTAGGAAGTAATTTCGCATACGGCTTATGTAGGAAATATTTCATGCAGTATATCAGGGAACCGCTGTAGCCGATCGGTTGAAGACGTCAGTCAGCCGCGTCCCGTAGACAACCGGTGGCTGCGTGGTTCAAAACCTTGTAAGACTAGTTAGTTCGCTTTAAATATTATTTATCTATTTATTTAATTCTCCCGCTCACCTGTACGACAGTGCTATCAACCTTTGAAATATTAAATTAAATAAATAATTAATATTTTAACCCACAAAAATAATTAGGTTGGCAACCCTATGGAATTTCAAATCTCTTGGTCCAACAGATCGAGGAACAGGGAATTTTCCATAGGATAAAAGGGAAATTACAAGATGGCGGATGATTTTAAACTTCCCGCCCAAGATGGTCGCTCGTGTCATGTGACCAAAATCATGCAAAGGGATTGGTTAGTTGCGCAAGGGCCTTATTTAACCAAAATTTCATTTTCATAATATAAAAGAATTTTTTGTTTGTCACTTAGCTTTATTTTTTCATCCTCGTTTTCTTAATAAAGTTTTAATCTTCGTTTTAATAAGTTTTTCATATTTATTTTCTTAATAAAGTTTGCTTGGAATGTTTATTTGTTTGGTAAACAAAATTATAATAAACACAATACGAGAAACCTTTGCTAAAATAATATTAAAAAAAAAAGGATTTTAGGCAATTCTTTTTTTGAATACATCACATGTATACATATTCTGTTGCTTCTTTATGTAACACTTTTTTTGTAAAATTTCAGTGAACTAGGTTGTACACAACAAAGCAGTATAAACAAACAGTCTGAACTCTATATTCAGTAGGAGTGAATGTTAAATGTAGGTCTACTAATTAGTCGTGTTTATAACCACTAATTAATAAAACAGTGAATTACTGAATGTACTAATTACCATACTATCTATTCTTCTACAAAATTCCTTTAATTTGCTTTTTTCATGATTCACATAAATATTCACCATAGTTTTAAACAGAGGATCGAGGAGGCCATCTTTTAACTTAATGAAAAATCAGCATTCCAACCATCTTCTATAGCTGAAATTGCTGAAAGGAGAAAGTTTTATGATGTAGTAAAGAAACTAATGAAACAGCACAAAAAATGTATTGAAGTCAAATGTAAATAAATATTCATCAAAATGAGCTAAGAACTAATTTTTTTCTCACTACAGGAGGGCAACACGTTTTTCAGTCTAATAGCCTAAATTTCTAAAAATAAAACACATTTATAAATCACAGACTGTAGAAACATGTTTGCATAATTTGAATTTTGCTATTATCTAAAGTAAATCTAATTTTTTTTTTCATTTATTATAAGTAATTTCTTTTTTGGAGAGAGAAGGTTTAAAAGAAAATTTTTGACACTCATTTTATAGTTTGGTGAGAGATCCATCTGACTCATAAATAAATACCACAAAATTGTATGATTTTTTTCGAAACCATATAATAATATATATGTATTTGTGATTATTATGTAAATTTATTATTCTTCTTTCCAATTATTTTCTCTCTGATATAGAAAGATAAATCGAAACAAATTTATTTTTCTCGTTTCTGTCTCAAACAACTCATTTTCATTTTTATAATATAAAAAAAAAATTTTTATCACTTAGCTTTACTATTTTCATCTTTGTTTTACTATAAGGCAATAAATAAGCTTAATGCAGTAGATAAAATTCGATTAATTTTTATCGATAGAAACCTTGTCTAAACTACATCTGCAGCTCGTAAACAAAAATTTTAAAAAGTTTTTCTCAGGTAAGACACTACAGATAGCACTTTTTTAAACAAATTTTCATTATTAAATAAATTTCTTTCATATCTTCACTTGAAGAAATTTTATCATGCCCTCAATCGCAAAAAAAGTCGAAACAAAATAATATTCTAAGTTTTTAATCTCTCAGAATTCAAAACTTAACTTGAATAAATGAAAACCTAAATATCGCTCAGACCGAATTTGAATTTCATTCACGGGATCCGTAGCTCAACCTTGAACAAGTGATATAGTTAGCTATTCAAGTACCTTTAAACGAAAAGCGACTATGATTACGATATGATACGCTTTCGGTTAGGTCACACGTCACCAAATGTTTGAGTTATGAAAGTTAATTTATTTCCAAAACTGTTATCAAATTTAAAAAAATTTGCTAGGAAATAATCTTTAAAATCGGATGAGTGGTTCCACGAATAATGTCTACAATAATGTCTTGCTTGAAATTTACTAGATTTAATAGTACATGAGCACATACCAAACTAGTAAAACAGATTCTTGGATATTGTAAATAACCACCTTCTAATTTAAATTTTGTTATAAAAACGAAGATGAGATATATAATAAGATATCTTTAAAGGCTTATTATAAAACTTTTCTATGTCCTTAATCATAAAACGGGACGCAGTTTCAATGAATGCTTAAAAACTCTCCGCAGAAAAATTTACTAGCCCCCTTGTAGACACGTGTCGCAAATTCACCACTTATTATATCTACAGAACGCACAAATGACCACCTCGCACTATTGCACTTGAACATTATGAATTATAAAAAACATACAAAAAAAAAACATGAATCACGAGAAATTAAATAAACACACAAAAGTCGAATCTCTTACATTTTTTGAGCACATTTCTATAACGTATAAGCCTAATTCAAAAGCTGTCATTAGTAACATAAGCCGACACAAGTGTGAAAATAGCACCACCAGCAACTTAGGATGGTCGCAAAGACCAACGAAAACGTTTTAAATTAGGTTTCTAAAAACGTTTTATTTATACTCTTGTTCGATTTTGTTGTCTCAAAAGTTAAAATTCCAAATTAATACACCACCGATCGTCGTAAACAAGACCATAGTTACCTTAATTCATCTTAAGACCATTATTATCTTATTAATTAATAATTTTAAATTACTTTTTTATTATATTTTTTAATAGTAAGTTTTTTCTTTTTTATTTCTTTTTCTCCTCTCCCCTGGGCCGGACCCCCAATTAAGCATTGCTTAGCCCAGGGAAGTGTTCTAATACTCAAACAGGCCTCCCTGTCTACCGGCAGTATGCTCGGCATGACAGGTCGACCCACCGGTCGGATCTTTTGTTTTAATGCCTACCGACTATGTCGTCCCTGGGCCCGACCCAAAGAGCTGGCAGTCGGTCTTTATGCCCTGACTCAACACCCCGGGGTGTCAACAAGGACACCCCGAAGAGCATCGTTGCCGGGTCTCGGTCTTAACAGCTTAAGGGTGACAGAGTCCCCGTATCTCATCATATCCGCCCATCTAGGCAAGCCTAGAAAAACGACAACTCCACAGAGGGCTGTCCTTCACCCTCTCACTACCCCATAATCCCTGTCCTTGCATTACAATATCTGTGTCACATAACAAGACAATGCCCTGAACTTCTCAGCACCAGAGAGCATACACGATATAATGGTGTCTGCATCAAGTGGTCCAGTTAATAGTAAATTTGATTTCATTTTTATCGTATATATGTTTTGTAAACAGAAATTTTTATCTTACGAAGGGATAAATATGTATGAATAACATTTGACTTTCTAATTCTCAGTATCAATCTTTAAAACAAAATAAACAATTCATTTTAGATTACAGATTTCCTGATATGTTTCAAATTCAATTGTTAATATCATATGAGCTTTTTTACAAGTTTTAAATCTGTTAAAAATTAAAAAACACACCTATTAAAAAAAAGTCTTTAAAATAGAGTTCGCCACCTAACGGTCGAAATCGGACCTATGTTTTTGAAATTTGCATTTGATTTTCAAGTGAGCGCACTCTGAGCTAGTAAGTAGTGCGAGTGACTAAATTGCTCTTTAATTTAGAATAATTACTAATATAGGATAATTAAAGACCGTGCGGATAATAAAAGAGTATGCGGTATAATTCTTTTTTTCTGATTTTTTAGATTTTTTATTTCAACATATACATATATATGTAAGCATTAGAACTTTAAAGCATTGTAATCAATAAAACTTTAAAATAAAAAGCTGAAAAAGCAACTTTTCCCGTCACGCGACTTTTTTCTGTGCACGGCTTACACACACACGCGAGCGCACACACACACACACACACACAAAAACACACACATTTTAATTTAAAATATTTATCATTTTATTTAAATAGAACATTTTTTGTTTACTTAATTCAATGATTCTAACTAAAGCGCGCGCGCATACCGTACCGTATATTGATTCACGCGGTTATCGCGGTACTAGCGGCCACTTTAAATAAATTTTTATACTTTAAATATTATTCATTTATTTAATTCTACTTCTCACCAATGACATCATAACGTAGCAGGTGACTACAGCTATAGTCTGGCTGTTAAGTGGAAGTGGGATATGGGATGTGTAGGGGAGAGTGACTAGGTTAAGACCTCACCCCTTTGATGGGGAATAAATTTGTGGATCCAACAAGCTGTTAATAGAAAAGACTACAACGAAAAGACCCACTGTGTTGCCATCTAAACTCTTCAAAATTAAAACCAGTTTAGGGGTAGAGGTGTAATTTAGCAAACATTTTTTATTCAGAAGTATGCTTTCTTAATATTCCCAAAATGATCGAAAAGTAAAAAACCTTAAGTCAAGTAGTAATATAACCCCCTGACCTTTTGAATTTAATAGAATCAATATCCTATATAGTAGTAATGTGACCAAGTTTCGTCAAAATCGATCGAGTAGTTCTGTAGATGTAAGATCGGCCAACACCAAAAACCATTTTTGGCGGTAGTATGAAATTTAGCAAAAGTTTTTTTTTTTACAAAGATTTTTAGTTTATTAATATTCATAAATATGGCGAGCTATAATAATACATTAATATCCGTAATATAGTGTTGAGATCATCTCTTTGGTAATTTTCTTTTTACAAAATTCACATCACGGTGCTAGTGTGAGCATGAATTTGGTAATATTCCACTCTTTTTCACCCCAACTGAATACTAACCTTGAAACCTAAACGAAACATGTTTTTCGAGACCGATATTTGCGTATTTCGTTAGATATCAAAAAAGTTACTGTAGTTACAGATCTGGGACCTGTTTTATTCAATTTTTCAGTTCATTTTACATAAGATTTACTAAATTGTACACCTTAATTAACGACCTACAAATTTCAGTATGATTCATTGTAACGGGGGAACTGAAATGTGGGTGAAACCTTTCGCTCACTGTAACTCGCTAACGAAGCGATTCCGGACTTATGTTTATATGAATTTTTTTTCTTATTTTTGGATGTAAATTCATCTACCGAAATTTCTCCGTTTCTTCCTGAATCACTCTGCATAAGAAAATGAAAAATTAAATTGGCGAATTAAAAGCAAAATAATTTTGTAAAATTATTCTTATTTTCACCATTTTGATTATTATTTTATTATATAATTGAAATTGGTAAAAATTACTGTACATAATCAAATATCTTATTCTACCAATAAAGAAAAAAGGATGAACCACAGTTTTTTAAATATTTCAGGTAGTAATATTTTATAATTTGTGTTACGTTATCACAACCATCGTTAACGTTAAGTACGTTAATCACAATAAACTGTGATTAACGACTTAACTCTTTAGTAGAATCTTAATTAACTAACTGAAATATTTCGTTTGTTATTTATATATATAATTATAATTTGTAATATTATTATTATTATTTATAATCTTCAAAACCTGAATATATAATTGAATTCATAAGTATCTTGAAATTTTCAAGTCATAATATTTTTCCTAAGTTCATGACATTAGTTTTAACTGCACTTGAAATAT